>CAJUYG010006452.1:0-12143 GCA_910591675.1 Galerucella calmariensis | reverse complement strand
TCATCCACATCCTGAACATTCGGTTTCATCCATCTCAGAAAGGTTATCATTTTCCTCTTCATATTAGACATCTATATTATTTTTCTCCACATCGATTTTGGTAAAGGTGAGCATCTCCTTTTTCGAAATATTTCTGGAATTTTTTTTCGGGCGTAATTTTTTGTTTGTTTGGTTTTAGGTAAAACCAAATTTTACTCGCGGATTTTTCTTCCACAAGCGCAAAGTGTTCAGGAGAAGTTGATGGGGAAGCGATGGAGTCTGCTCGTTTCTTTATAGTAGTAGTTTGGGTGTAGGATTGAACTGGTCTAAGAGTTTTCCAGGTGTTCCCCAACTGAAGTTATGACTAAGTATATGACATTGTATCATCTATCATATTGATCGAGAGTATTACTTCTTGTATTGATACAGCGTTTTCCACTAGAGAGTTCGGATGTTGTGTGGTTGTTTCCTGACTTTCCTTTGTTTCATTGTTAACTATTCGATCAGAAACAGAGTGAGCATAGTCGGGTACGGAATCAGGGTTCCAGGAAAATTTTCCAGTGGCTCTGAAGCCTGGCAATGCATTTTCAGCGGTCGCTAGTTTTCCCCAGCTTTTCGTTAAAAGTTCACCAAGTTCAAGTCGCTCTAGTTTCCTTCCGGGGTGACTCTGCAGCATCCATCCTTTGCAATCTTGATAAAAGAAGGTTTTGAGAAACTTAAAAAAGCCATATAAAGTGGTTGTAAATAGTGAGTGGTATGTGGAGGTATAGGCAAAACAAAACGACATTGTTAGCTTAAGCTGTTTTGAGAAGTTCAACGCAAGGACAATGAGATGCATGCCCGTCAAGTAATAATAGGACCCTTCCTTGACCTTTACGTGGTAAAAAGTGGTTTTTTGGACAATTCTAAAAATTTATATAATATAATATAGGTATTATGAAACAGGTGGCATTGAATCTGTCTCCCCAGTCTTTATATTCATGCCTCTGAATAACTATTGGCGGTAGAAAAAACCCCTCTGCATTACAGCAAGCTATGTACATGATTATCTCACCCTTTTCCCCTGATGTCAATGTAACAACATCTTTCGTTCCTTTCTCGGCTATAACATGCCCATGTAGACTATTTAATTGATGGCCTGTTTGATCGACGTTATACATGCTTCTAGGTTTGTCGAAAAGCTCATTGCTTCCCAGTGCATCGTGACCGGCTGTGAAAAAATTCCACACACGATTCGTGCCTACAGATAGATTCGCCCTACAGATACCATAGAGATACTGCAGATTGAGGCACAAGCCATAGGACGCTATGTAAGTGGGAATGTCCTCCTGTCTCCGGTGAAAAAGGAAGAGACAGAAGATCAGAGGGTTTTATGTCATGTATGTATGTATGTATGTGTGATTTTTGGGGTGACATTCACTGAGACCTAAAAGGTCTATTGTGCCCCCTTACTTCTACTCAGTTTCTGAGGAGAGTCTCAGAAACTAGTAGTTCCTCTAGTCCTATTTCCCGGAGGAATTTTAGGATGTCTGCAGGCTTCAACTTAGGCAAATGTTCCTCTTCTATCCAGTAATCTCCCAGGTGCTGTGCTCTAGGATTCTGGAGTGCTGTGCAGTTGGAAAGTATGTGGATGGAGGTTTCTTCTTCCATTCCACAAAATCTGCATTCTTCTTCCTCCACTATTTTGAGCTTTTTCAGGTGCCCATTCAGGCGACAATGTCCCGTTAGGATCCCTGTCAAAACTCTTAGCGCAGTTTTACTTTGACTTATGCATTCTTTTGATCTCAACAGGTTGTAGTCACCCAGAAGAGTCTTTGATTGTATAAGCCCTACTAGATCTTTCCAATGGTCAGATCTTCTCTTTTTCTCGGCTTTACTTATTTCTTCCAATATTACATTGGAGCTGATTCCGCAAAAGGGTTCGGGCCCCCAGAAAGGTATTTCAGTCCCCCTCTTTGCTAGTTCATCTGCTATTTCATTTCCTTCTATTCCAGTGTGTCCTGGAATCCATAGTAAGGTGACTATGTTGTTCTCGCCTAGTTCATTGAGTTTGTCTAGGCATTCCCACACCATTTTGGAACTGATTACACAAGAGCTCAGTGCCTTAATGGCTGCTTGACTATCCGACATTATGATAATCCTTTGTCTTCTGTATCCTTTATCAATATTGAACTGGGCGCACTTTCTTATGGCGTGGATTTCCGCTTGAAAGATACTTGGGGTTTTTCCCAAGCTTTCAGAGTGTTTGGTTCCTGGTCCGAACGGACACTCCTACCCCAGTTCCTTATATTGCTTTTGAGCCGTCTGTGTACCATTGAATGGCATTCTTTCCAAGTCTGGTAATGGTATTTGGATCCCATTCCTTCTTGTTGCTCATTTCCGTAACGAATTTCTTTGAAAAGTTATATTTTTTCATCATACCGTCTTGTGGCATGTCCCAGGTTTTCTGATTTCTAAGAAGTGAGGAGGTGTTTTTTTTAATGATTCCCTCTCTACTTAGTCTGTATCTTGTTCTTTCTGCAACACTTTCCACCACCATATGTAAAGGGGTGAGGTTGAGAATCACTTCCATGGCTGCCGTTGGGCATGTTCTCATTGCTCCTGTAATGCATATACAGGCTAGTCTTTGAATTTTGGAGAGGTTTTCTCTCGTCGTCAATAGGCTAGTTCTACTACACCAGGCAATGGCTCCATAAGTGATGATTGGTCTCACTATGGCAGTGTACATCCAGCTTAGGATTTTTGGGTTACAGCCCCAGTTTGCTCCTGCCAGATTTCTGCACACCATTATAGCCATTTTTGCCTTGTATGTAATCTCCTTTTCGTGTTTGTTCCACAGGAGTTTACTGTCTAAAGTTAAACCTAGATACTTGACTTCTTGTCTCCATTCAATCTCGTTCCCATCAAGTTTTATGGTTTTGAGGTTGAGTTTTCTTTTCTTAGTGAAGGCTATCAGGATGGTTTTATGTCATTGTCTGTGTATATTATATTAAAGGAAGACAGACTGAACCTCCTACTTTTTATCTCTCTCACATGCTAACGGGTTTCGAGCTGGCTTGTTGCCTTTATCTATAGTATCTTTATGACAAATACACCCTCAGCTTTTTGAATTGATCAGTCGGGATGTCTTCTGGAGAAGGACCTTAGCAATCGGAACCAGAAGTTCGCTTTTCTTTATTGAACTTATGCATGAGTTGTAGACTCTCGGCAAAATTATAGGCAAGCCTTCGAACATCTGGTACCGTCATAGTTCGTTCTTTTTTTCAAATGTAGCACCAATTTATTCCAATTTGCCTCCCTCAACATGCTATCTGGTCCCATTTTACCAGCCGTAGAGATATTATTCTCCAATTTTCTTGCCATGGATATCATGAGTTTTTGATGCTCCGTTTACAGAAGATCTGTTTCTGATAGCCTTAGATTTTCTTGAGTATAATTGAGTTTTACCTGTTATACATTGTTAGCATTTTCCCGCAGTAAGACATAGACGCAAAAATGTCCAATGTTCAGCTCGGATCTTGTGGAATAGCCTTATCTACTTGTTTTTAATATGGAACATGAATAATCTATTGCATTTGATTGAGAGTGTCTACATTAAAATTTATTCACAGGAAAAATGTAATTCTTTCGTTATTTCATCGAAGGAAATATTTGGACTTCCGAACTGCAATGTTGACAATATCAAATTAAGCTTGAGAAAATGGGCATAACTATCTGAAATGAGTAAAATTGGATTCACAAACAAAAACTTTTTGATGACGTAAAAACTTCTGGTTTCAACTTAAACGTAATTTAATATTCCGGCGAGAAGTTGCAGTGAAGTTATTTTTGTATAACTTGGAAATGAACTTATTTTTCTTTCCGCAAAAAATTTAGATTGGTTTATATCGATTTATTTTTAACACCCGTTTGATACATAATATCGGGAAAAGTGTCTCTAACTTTTTAATACGATTTCGACAGTTTAGCTGGAAAACAGCTGTAAAACTTAAATTAAAAAAAAAATTACCAATTTTGTATTAATTTTTTTTTTCAAATACGTTCCTTTTATAGACTTAGACTGAGAGCTGGTTTTAAAACATCATATTCTTATGTACAAATTAAAAAACCCTTTTGACAAATTGTGAAATTCAATTTGTAACACCTCGTATATCAAATTAGTCCATTAGTTGTTTAACATTAATATGGTTTCATCAATTAATAATAATGATAATGTTTATTTACTAAATCTAAAATATAAAATACCCTTCCATCCATAATTCAGCAATCCTTCAAACATATAATATCCACATTGCCTAACACCTCTCTTATTTTTACCGATGCCTCGAAAACAGAAACAAGGAACACAGCAGCATATATTTGTGAAAACAACAGATTTGTCATTCGATTACCACAAAATTGCAGTATTTACACAGGAGAGACAGTTGCTATATTAGAAGCTCTTAAATTATGCATAGAAAACGATAGTAGTTCATTTTTAATAATCTCTGATTCTTTAAGCGCACTGTCAAATTTGAAGGAATTGTATCCAACACATCCCATTCAACAACAAATCAGGACAAAACTGTACGAATTACAACAAAATGGTAAGAATATATCCTTACTATGGGTACCGTCACATATGGCAATATCACGGAATGAAGAAGTTGACCGCCTAGCTTGTCAATATCCAACTATAAACGCACCTATGCTAAAAAAATATCCACATATAGATCACAAAACCCCAATCAAAACGTTGATAGATCAACAATGGCAGTCTATTTGGCATAAAACAAATGACAAATTAAAAGAAATCAAACCACAAATTACAACAGATCTCCCTACTTCCTACAAAAGAAGAGACCAAGTTATACTGAATAGACTGCGTATCGGGCACACACACTTAACACACCAACACCTCATTAAAAAAAAAAACCCGCACCTAAAATTTAGAAAAACTGCTATAATTATTTATACCTGAAATTGTAAAATTGTTACTATTACTATAAAATTGTATTGTCTCCCCCGCTAATAACTCATAGAAGTTGATGCGGGGTAAATAAATGTTTTTTTTGAAATAAAAAAAAATATATATAAAATAGTACAGTGTAAAGTGAATGTGAACAAACAATTAAAAATCACTGAAGTTGTAAGTAGCTGGACGCTTCTTACAGCTTGTACGTGATAAGCTCATAAATGGCTACAAAAGTGATATTTTTCCGAAAAATAATTCTCATTATCCATTTTTGAATAACATTTAATTTTTGTAGGTGGCAGTTATTGACTCCTCATGCAAGAATTCCGTAGTTGATTTGGGATTGTACTAATGAGTAATACATAGTTTTCAAGTTATGAATATCTAAGAATTCTCTCAAGTATCTAAATTTGGACGGAAGACCCCGTAATTTTAAAACCATATTTTCAATATGCAGATCCCATTTTAGATGACGATCTATTATAACACCTAAATACTTAATGCTTTCTGCTTCAGGTATTTTCATATATTCTAGTTGATAGTAATCAACAAGTTATAGTCATTCGTGAGCAAAATAGTGATTTCGATCGCGGCGATTTATCGAACCAATTCGAATAATGTCAGTTTGTGGAGACAGGAGTGAATTGCAGATCACCTATGTACTATTTATGTGGATCACATGATATACAATTGTTAATTCCAGCTCAATCCATCACAAGGAGAACCTGATGCGAAACAGAAATTCATTCCAATCAAACGCCTGATGCAATATTCCATCCACGCTTTTATAAATGCCCAGGATTCCCAGTTTCTCACGGTAGATCATTGAGTGAGAATTAGAGTAGACGCCGTTGCCGTACCTAAATATGCAATACTTTAGGGATCACTAGGAGGAGCTTATCACAGTACCAATATGGCGTCATCAGGATTGAGTTTAATTTATAAGTAGGTGATATTTATTTGCTGAGCAAAATTTCGGGCTCCATAATACATGCTAGGAACAAAGATATATTTATTCAACAGAAACAACTAAGAAAAATAAGCTGATAAATCAATATTAACAAGAATATGTCTCAGCAAAATATAGAGAAGTAAATCTATTACTCCTACAACCAATATTCATCTTTCAGAAGTGATCACCCATTGAAAAGTTCATTGTTGTCTCTCAACATCTCTAAAACGTTGCTGTTAAGAGACGGTAAGAGCTAACAAGAGCCTACTTTCAAAAACACAATAAGCATAATAAAGGAAGAGAAGTTTAATCACAAAGTAATGTTTTCTATACATGTGGAATGCTTGGCGTGCTACCCTAGAGGATCAGGCGTACAAATTGTCAAATACATTTGGAAATGGTTGTGTAACAAATACGAGAAGTGATAATTTTCCTCGCATTAGAGGAGTTCAGTTCGGCCAATCGCACGTGTATGGAAATTCTTACTCTGAGTGTCAGGTATACCACTTTTTCCGACAAGTATAATTCACAATTATTTATATACATATACTTATTAGCATATATTATGAGGTACTTGTTAAAGTGAGTTATTTGAACCTTTTGTTATGCCGTTCACTTATTTCAATTTTTTCCCAATGCTCCCCTGTATATTCCATCCTAAGAGAAGAGTTTCTGAGAGAAATTCGTGACGGAGTTGAGCATCAAGAAGGAATGGGATTCAAATACCATCACCAGACTTGGGAAGAATGTCATTCAATGGTACACAGACGGCTCAAAAGCAATAGAAAGAACTGGGATAGAAGTGTTCGGGCCAGGAAGCAAACACTATGAAAGCTTGGGAAGATTCCCAAGTATCTTCAAAGCGGAAATTCACGTCATAAGAAAGTGCATCCAGCCATTAAAGCTTCTGAGCTCTTGTGTAATCAGTTCCAAAATGTTGTGTGAATGCCTAAGTAAACTCAATGAACAGGGCGAGAACAATATAATCACCTACCCGTGGATTCCAGGACACACTGGAATCGAATGAAATGGAATAGCATATGAACTAGCAAAGAGAGGGACTGAAAAACCTTTTTGAGGGCCTGAACCCTTTTGCGGAATCAGCTTCAATGTAATATTAGAAGAAATATGTGAGGCCGAAAAAAAAGATCAGACTGTTAAAAAGATTTGGTAGGGCTTAAACAATCAAAGACTCTTCATGGTGACTACAACCTGATGGGATCAAGTAGTTTGTACAATCAAAACCTTCATGACAAATCATTCCTTTTGTGGCTTCCTCCTCTAAATTTTTATGTTTTGTTACCTAAATAGCCAACATTATCGCAGTTTTCCACTTTGTTTATAATATTAATAAAATAATTAGCTCCCTTCCCAAATAATTCATCTGTCTACTTCATTTTTGTAGGAGATTCCTCCATACCTCAGCCTTTAAGCTTTTTGTGTGCTTGGCTGTACCGTTTGGGTGGAGAGACAAATAGTCATAGAGGTAGTACAAATAGAGGCAACAAACCATAGGCCACTGTGTGAGTGGGAATGACCGTCTGAACTTCGTTGGGAGGGAGAGAAACAGACGATCATATTTTTCTCTGCCTTCATCTGTGTATACAGCATTTGCGTTATTAGATGAAGACAGCCTAACCCACCGACTTTCTATATCTCTCTTAGATGCTGATGAATTCCAAGCTGGCTTGTTGCCTCTATATGTAGTATCTCTATGCGAATAGTCCCTATCAGGCTATTATCATTATTTCAAACTTTCTCAAAATAAATTGCTGTCAATTGAATTTGGAGTGTTTGCTTGGCAAATCCCAAGTTTTTCGATAATGTTTCGGAATATTGAATATATCTTCAATGAATTTTCTCAAAACGTATTTTTTTCATCCAAAAAACTCCTAAGCTGGTGATACAATAGCCGCCCAACTTTAACTGAACCTTGAAATTGTCGTGTCTTCCGTTCTTGCGTTCCAGCTGTAACGATTAATCAAGGCCAAACTAATAATTCACAGTATTTACTGTGTAATTAAGTTTCGCGACATATCTTCTCCGAATTCAATTTGATTCCTGCCTAACGAAGTCGTCTAAGAAAGACAACTTAATTATTTCAAAAACGAAATGGGAGAGTAGAACAGAACTAAGCTGCTTGACATTACCGAGAACTGCAATTAAATATCACTGTCTTCAGTGATTTAATACATAGTCAACGAAAATATTACCTAATTTGAACATGCCCAATACAATTTAACATATTGTAATACCAAATCGTGTTTTCGCAAGATAAAATGATATACTGGCCTACACAGTTCGAACAATTATTTCTGTGATGCTTATATAGTTTCTCCAGCATTTAAAAAGCTGTCCTCGCCTGGGATGGGACAGTGACATGCAATAAAGCCATGAAAGTATTGGCCTTTATAGGGTCGTATTTATTTTGTTGGCGAATAATGAATAATTTCCTGAAAATTCTATAAGACATTTGGGTGATTCTTATTATTATTATCTTATTTTTCATCAGGTATAGTGTGGCTCCACGCGGTAGGTCTGAGAAGTTTCATGGTTTCATTGCATCTCAAGCCTAGGTCAAGTCAAGTCAGTGTCTGTGCTCGGAAATAGAACTATATAATAAAAAAAATATTCGTGAAGCCCTTTTCAACATGTTCTTCAAATCCTGTTTTGTTCGCAGGTAGGTTTTATGAGGGGTTATCAAATTGGCCTGTATTCCTCAACAGAAAGATTTCATAGAATGGGTTAATTATTCTTTTATTCAGTTCACGTTTTAGTTTTGGAGTGAATGGTTCTGTGAATTAGTTGAGAACATGTTCAAACGACAAATATGGCAAGTCATACGCGCCGCTGTTGCAAAATTATCCCTGACAAGTATTGTTATATTTGTGAAGCCAAACCTTTTTCTGGAAATGTGGAGAAGGCTTATTTCATGTATTTTGGTGTTGTAATCGGAGATCAAGACAAAAGTGAGCTTCTCCTGTGTGCTGTGTTAGATGGTTCAGTGGATGAAAGAGAAGAGAAGGAATATTCCTTTTGCAGTTGTATTGGGTACGTACTCATTTTCTCGAAGAAAATGTGTATTACAATCTCATTTCATCACATTCGAGGACGTCTTTTATCGTTTAATAACCTGGTATCTATAAGGTGGTTGGCGCAAGCCATATTATCTGTTTTAATACTATTTTAACTTTAGAAATCACATTATAAATAGTGGTAGAGCAGTTTAAAGATATTCGACTTCTTCCATGGGAAATTTTCCCCCTTTGATGTTTTTTTTTTAATTCAGGATATCCGCAATTGTTTTGGAACGTCGAGCAAATTAAAACTTTTTTTTCATAACCGAATCGCTCAATTTTGAGCGAGTCCTGAATCTTTCCAAAAAATGTTTAGATATTATTCCAAATCGAACGAAATCTGAATAATAATTTTTGGTGATGGAGGCCGTGAATTATTTCACGCAGTACATCGTAACTTCATTATTAATCATATTCAGCAAATTAACTGACTTTTTCACATTGTAACAGAGATTATATTTTGCTTAATAAATAATTCTCGCCTTATTAATAAGCTGGATTCTCTATTAAATGTATAAACCTCACTTGCGAAGGATTTTATGAATCGGAGTGTTAATCAACAAAACCGAAGCTGAGTTGCACAGATTAATGTAAAATCGATGTAAACGTCGACGTCGAAAACACGCTGAATCTACGTAAACAACATTAACATTTAAGTAATATCAAGAGCTAAAGTTGAAAGCTATTTTTTTCCTTTTAACCTATGTTCATTCATCAAACTTAACATGAAATACCATGTACTTATGAAATAAGATCGGTATTATTCCAGTTTAATGATTTTTAGAAATATTGGCGCTGGAAACGAGAAGCAGAAGAGATCAAATTTCAAATACCTATTTCAAATATTTTCTCTAGCCACAGAAGTTGGATTGATACCTAATAAAATACTTCTTAAGTGGAACCGATTATTCCAATTAAATCCATAGAGCTTATAATACCTTAGCTTTGATATTTGAAAAAGTGATAAATACGTAACCAGCATTAAATCATTTGGAGACGTAACTCACTAGGTAAAAAGAAGGCAGGACTCTAAATCTCTTTCCTACAATCTGAAACTTGTCGATATATGCTATGGAAATAAACCAGATGTGCTAATCAAAATAGTATATTGTGCAGCAAGTTGGAAAAGTACTTTCCACACATGTTGCACACTATACTTTTTCTACAACTGCACAAATTTAAAGAATACAAGTGAAGTAACTATAGTTAGTGGAACAAAAATAACACTTAAGTATCCCATTTCTAAGATGTTGAATAATTTAATTCAAAATTATAGTTGATTGTGAGATTTGTATAATTTTGTATGGTCAAACCCGAAACGTCATTTCTTTTCATTAAATTCTCTGTTATTTGAAACTATACCTTTTCGAATTTAGAAACTTCTCATATAATCTGACAGTTTTGAGACAACTAAGAAGGTATTTGAAGATGACAGTAGCATACAAGTTTTTGTCGATTTTATTTGATTCTCCATATAAATGTATGTGGCGTGGGCAAAGTGCCGTGAGAAATAATATTTTTCACAGTATAAGCAATATTTGGTTTTGAAATTAAGTAAGCTATAAGAAATACATCACTTTTCATAGCAGTTGTAGAAAAAGGTATTTTCTTAGGAGCTTGCATGAAGGGACAAAGAGCCAACAGTATGTATGGAATCTTCTTTCCAAACTCGAAGTCAATAGTTTTGTGTTTATAGCTGTGGGGATTGAGTACATTCTCAAATTTTCTCAAAGCTACACAAGATGGCAATAAAAAATGTGATGATTCAAAATAATTGGTGATAATTGCAAAACATTTTAGTTTATGTCCAGTAAGTCTATTTTCGTGAGTATAAGAATAAACCAATAAACGAAGAAGACTTCAAATTCTGTTACTGCATACAAAAACTTGTACAAAAATATTCCTGTTGATCGAAATACCCTAGGCAGCAGCAGAGAATGTGGACCGAAATTGAGAGAAAATTATTAGACAAACCATTCCCTGAGATCTTCTGCTGAAAGTGTTTGAGGAAATAGTGGGGCTGGTGGAGAACAGCTGTTGAAAATTATTGGTCACGCGTCTACTAGCTCAATTGAACTGTTCTTACACATCGATAAAGAAGAATTGAAAAATAAAAGAGGGTGAAACAGAGCAGCCAGGAGCTTCAGAAACCTTGGCAAGATCAAGATAATTATAAAACCACCTAAGAGCCGGTTCTATCACCTCTGGTTAAGAGTTCTAGTTATGGTTAACAAGATTTGACAAGGACCGCTTGCTTCGTTATAACCAAAGGTTGAAGTTCTTTGACCAAAGGATAAAGTAACAGAACTTTGAGTTCTTGTTAAGACTGTGACCATTCTACTTCACAATCTTGACAATTCCAAATAAACATATTTTTGTCACAGCACATCTCTATTTATTTTCAATTGACTATTTGTAATTAAAGACCTTAGCGTCTAATATAAATCCTATAAAGTATCATAATGAAAATATTGATTGATCCCGGACTTGATGGCTCAGATGAGGATGATTTTCCCAACATTGCTTTGCTTTGCCTCCCATGTGACGGCATCTGTGCTGTATGTGCATTTTTCTCTAATATTTTTTGGTTAATACCAATAGAGCATCAAGTTCCTTCTCTACTTTTCTTGTCATTTATTTTTTGTTCTTTCATTATAGAAACGAGAACAATCTGACAAAACAAGGAGCATAAAGAAATATAACTTGTCTATGACAAGGTGCTTTGACATATAACCAAACTTTTATATGAAATTTTCAGGCGGAAACGTCAAATTTTGTACAATATCTTCTTGATGGATACTTTTCACTTCACGGAAGCCATCGATGTTAAGTACCCACTATTCAAAAGTAGCTGACACATGATGATATAACACATTTTTCCCTAACCTTAAGGTCAACACCTAACCAGTGGTTGACAAACTACCACTTTTGACCAGAGGTGATAGAACTGGACCTAACTCCAAAACTAAATTTTTCACAGTTGAGTATAAAAAGAATCTGTGTCTCTTATACGTGGAAATATTGGCGATACGAGGCTTACGTAACACATTCTACATTCAACCAGGATTATTTTGGAGATATCCCTAACAGTAGATTAGTTGAGCATTCATTCATTCATTCATTCATTCATTCACACGTTTGGGTTGTGCTCAACAGCCCGGGCACTTGACCTAAGTCATTG
>CAJUYG010006451.1:0-12144 GCA_910591675.1 Galerucella calmariensis | reverse complement strand
TTACCTACGACCCCCCCTGTAATCAGTCAATAACACACAGTCGGTATCAATATGTAATGACGTCTATTACGCACTGTAAAAAAAACGCACAGCTGTAAAGTAAATCCCACGGCTTCCCTAGCAACATCTTAGCAACTATCAATAGACGTCTCCATTTTATTCAAAATTTACTATTTGAAAACATTAGATATGTCCGCGTTTAACTATGAAAAGCCCAAAGGTCTATGTATATGTATTGATTATAATTGAAAAATGGACTTTCGATTATCAACAATATATTAATAATGATTAAACGTTAGTTCTTTAATGTGCTTCTTTCATTGGTAATAGAGTGATATAGATGGAGTTTACCAAGCACCTCTAATTATGTAACTGTTATTTCTTATGCTTCTTATAAAAAATACAAGTAAGTACAAGTAGGTCGTAGGTAAAGTATAGTAAGTAACTCGTGTTGTAGAGCATTTTACGCACTCACGGAATTACGCATTCGTGCGTAAAAGTCACTTTACGTACGTGTACGTACACTATTTTTTCTACTAGCATGCGGAAAAAAACCAAAAGTTAACATAAAGAAACATTATTTATTATTAAATACATATCAACAAATTAATTATTATTATTTGACATTCATTTGATGAGGCTTATACCAGGGTCATTAAAAAAGTAGCAGAAGAATGTGGAATAGTTATTTGTTTTACTAGGCATAAAAGCACAAGATTTAATGCCGCGGTTGGTGTTTAATAGCCGAGCATAGCCTCGCTACGCTCGGCTATGAAACCAGCCAAGGCATTAAATCTGCTTCTCTGCCGTGTGAAACATATAATTTTTTCTTCAAATTTGTTCCAATTCCACGCAATAAAACCAGTTTATTATTATCAGCATCATTTTGAGTTTTCTTAATGTCATTGTCAATTTTAATAACCAGTTTGATTTAAATTATTACTTGGAAGGTTGCCTAGCAACGAACTTTTTCTGCCTAGGCAGTAAAAGTGGACTTTTTCTGCCTGCCAAGTGTCATTAAAAGGTCGCTTTTAATGTCATTTGGAGAAAAACAATATTTTTAGTACCTCTCTCCGCACTAGTTAGGGAAATAACTACTATAATTTAAGCAGACAACTGCTTTTTATAATATATATTTAAGGAAATTGTTTTCAGATTGAAATATAAATAAAATGACGCTATTTATTTCCTCTCGACGTTCTCAATACAAGACCTACATTACATCCGACGAATACGGTTTGCGATGTGATCTGGGCATGAGAGAATGGGATGTCGAGTTCACATGTTAATACATTTCACATTCGTTCTCGTCATTTAGTTCTATCAGTTTATTGCCTCTGTCTCGGATTTGTATTTCACTTGATCTCAGGAATACACAAAGAGGTAAAAAAGGTTATCTCATTTAATATTTCAGTTGCATGAAAAATGGTTTTTTACTTTTCGGATTAACAGGAACTATATTGAGGGTGTCCTGTAACTCTTTAATGTCACAGAACCAGTGGTTAAGCCTTTTTCCGTTGTAACAGGAATTGTCACATAACCAAATAGATTTCAGTTGACATTTCAACCTTTCATTTCCGTTATTGTCAGTTATATTTAGTAATTTTGTTTCGTGATGTGTTTTTGATTGTATTTTGTTTGTGAAATAAGATTTGTGACACATAATTTCCATTTTTTTAATACATATAGTTATTTTGGATCAATTTATTAGTTTTAATTCCCTCTATATACCTAATGAGTGAGTTTCTAGAGGCTATGGGAAACATTTCAAGCTCGAACAGCTTTCGAAAGTCTTCGTCATCTGTGAGCTCTTGTTTCTACCAATCCTCCCATTTTGCTTATAACAATTCGTACTAAATATTGAACGGGATAAATGTATAGTACATTCAATAGCCTTCTTGGTGTGCGTCAGCATTTGTGACGTATATCCAAAGTATGTCGTTTATTTTATTTGCTATTTTGACATACTATAGCTAACCTTAATTTTGATAAATAAAATCATCAGGATCGTATTCAGCCAAATTCGAAAAGGCTATGAAATTAATAATTACCAGCTTCTTTTTCTAACTGAATATACTTGAGAACCTTTAAAGTGCTAATGTTTTTCCGTGTATCTAGGTATATTTTTGTATTTTTTAAATAAATATAAAAATAAGATTAATAGCCAGTTGTCCTTTCAACTTTATTGAATAAATACTTCAATTATACCTAACAATTATAGTAACTAATTGTACCTACATGAACAATATTCTCGATGAGGTAATAAAATATTTCCCCCCAAAAAAAGGGAACTTGATTCAGTCTAATATTTCTTGAACATTTTAAAATGCCGAATCAATAAATTAAACTGTGAAACGGGGAAGCTGAGGGCTCAATTCGACTTAAAGCACGAAGCGTGAAAAGTGATTAAGATTTTAAAAAGATCTCCTCTTTTATATAATGGAGTATAAAGCCCGTATCGTCACACAGAAAGTAGAGCTAAGTTAAACAGTATTTTTTGGTCGCTTTTACATTTTTAAAAGAGCTAAAGAGATTAGGGATCTTTATTAGCGAAGCTTTGTACTTTAAGCTGGTTGTACAGAATTGTCCAGACCAGTGTCGTTTTAATTTGTATACTTTGAAGCAGTTTACTTGGAAAAATAATATTGAATATAAGCAAATGTACTATTTTTTATATTAATTGTAATTTGAATAAAAACAAATATAAGAGGTCACTTTGACAATGTTTTGTAAACGATTTTGCTCAGGTTTCTGCGACTTGTAAGGTTTTATTCAGCTTGATATGTTTGTTGTTTGAGTCAAAACTCATTGAAATCTTCACCCTCTTCCTGTTGACAAATTGATCTGAAATTTGGTACTCTGCTTTAGTTCTGATGGCATTACAATTATGTATACTCGAAATGTAAATTCATGATGTTCGCCGCCTTAATAAGAGCACAAAAAGCCTGAAGGCTGAGGTGCCGAGAATTCTATGTAGGCCTCTGACTGATGGTGCCGGAACAAAAATCAATCAATGTTGCCGTAATAATGCAGTCATTTCATAGAATACCTAGTTATTCCATGAAATAACGTATCGTATCCGTTAACGTGTGTAATATATTATTAATTTAACACGTTATTCTATGGAATAACTGGATATTCTATAAATTAACTAGTGAGAGGCAGTTAAAGTGTAAAATAAACAATTTATCTAAAATGAAATTGAACTAATGATAGAAAATTGAAATTGAAAAGAAACAATTTATCTAATTTAAGTAGCGTATAAATGGTACTTATGAAAACGTACCATAAAATCATTTGTTACAACAAGAATTATTCCAAAATGACACTTGGAATTACAATGAACATTATTTCTAAAACAAAAACATTTTTTTGGCACACTGGGTTTTAAACGAACAATTTTTAAATCCCTGACCAGTACTTACTTAAACGTTGAGCTGTAGCAACCGACCGGAGCGATATTTCTACATCCAGTACTTCTTCGATTTAATTAATTTTTGTCAGTATGAATTTCTAAACATTTTTTAGACTTTTCTGTTTCTCTTTGAACATTAAGTTCATTAAAACACAATTAGCAGATTTTCTGCTCAATAATATAGATTATTTTACACTTTAGAGGACTGCAGATCGTTATTCTATGAAATAACTAGTTAAAACATGAAATACAAGAGAATTTCACACTTCAACGGACATAGGTTATTTCGTAGAATAACTAGGTATTCTGTGGAATAACGGATTTCATACTTTAACGGTAACATTTATACAGTATAAGCCAGTTTCATATTACGGAAATTGGGGGCGGTGTGGGAAACAATGGATTCTCAGGAATACTAAAAATGTAAATAGTTACAGGTATATTTTTAGCTGATGAATTTTAGTATGTTAGCAAGAAAAATCTTATTTTGTACATTTATTTTGTTAGTATAATAAGTAATGACGACGTAATCTTCCTGTGCTCATTTCAGTAAATCTAAGTAATTGGCTACTGCTCTAACTCTATTGTGAATTGAAGAACCGAATATAAAAAATATAGTTTGGCAAGTTTATCTGAAACTACGGGGCATCAGTAAGAGGCGAGGAAACATGGCGGTATCTGTCATAAACGTACAAATGGCGTACGGTACCAATTAGAACTGAAAAAACAAAGGTCACTGACAATACCAACGCCACTGGATAAATCAATATCAGTCAATGGACGAAGTGAGAGGAAAGAACACACGCACGCGCTAGCCAATAAGAAGTCACCTTTCGATAAAAATCACCAATTATGTAATTCGTAGGGTGTGGTAATTAGGGTTTTCGTACAACGCTGCCAGAGCTTGAAGAAGTCCATAACAATTTGGAAAAGTGCTCATCTTTTGATATTCACAAATTGAAAAAATAATGTTAATAGAAAAAATCCAAGGAAACAAGCACATTAAAGAATTAACGTTTAATCATATTGTTAATAATAAAAAGTACCTTGTCTAATTATTATCACTACATACTTAGCACTTTAGCTTTTTCATAGTTAAACGTGACAATATGGAATGTTTTCGACTGCATTACTTTCACAGCTTCAGATAAACTTGTCAAAGTACAGATTTATTATATTATTCAACTCTGTTTCAGCTTTTAACCTAAGATTTCAGTTAATACCACAATCCATTTAATAACATGCAGTTAATGCTTGAAGAGACCAAATTTTTCTTTCTAAATAGTAACAATAGGGTACAAGCATAAATTTTGCTATTGGCGGGAAAAACGCCAAAATTTGAAAGTCCGCCAAAACGCGCTTTACGTCATAAAGATGGCTGCCCCATGGAGTGACGTCATTAAATTTGTTGACATTCATAAATTCGAGCAGCATAAATGAGTCTACTTTGGGCAAGTTATCAGTTTGTGCTCTTACAAAACCTTCACTAGCCATATCTTTACTCACAAAATATGAAAGAATCGTCACTGAACTAGTAAATAAAATATTTTAAAATATCCTCGGAAATATCGAATATTTATGTCCACTTTCCACTTTACGTTGACCTTTAGAAATAAAAAAATGCACACATAAACACGTAATGGTCTCAAACAAACATATAAATGATATTTTTACGTCGACGAAGCAATTAATAGTTAATTAAAATACAATACAAAACTACACAGAACCTAATGAAATACCGGCCATATTGACAAAAGTAATCACATGCTATGACATCACACGTATCATCGGTAGCGTTCGGAAATCCTCGAGTGGTGGTCGAGAACTGCAATGAAATTTAAATTTTATTTTAAAATTTGGAAGTAATTTTCAATGGAAGCTGGTTTATTTCATATTATAAGTTATTTTTGATATAAACTTTACTATTATAAATTAATATCTTAGCAAAATATGAAATAGAGGATTCAAACCAAACAAAAAAAACGCCACTGTATTTTTTATTATAAATTTTTATATGGAGAGCAAAAGATCAATTTCGAAGCCGATGAATAAGCCAGCACAGTAAACGCATTCTCATCATCTCATCGTGGTCGAATGAAGCAGGGGCAAGAAAGAGCGTTAGAAATAAATAGACCATCACATCACGGAATGATGTGCCTTGGGAACCAACCGATTGTGTTCACATATGACGCCTCAAATATCGCAAAGGAGGCGCATCAGGAAATTTCACATTCACATTAATCCTACAACGTGTAAACGTATAACTGTAGTTTAAAATCCTATAATTTATTTCTTTGGTTAGTCGGTAAGTTTGATCATCTTCCTAAAGTTACTAAAGTAGTATTATACAGGGTGCGACACAGAAAACGAAATATATTAAATAAATTACTAACTTCACGAAATTTTTTAAGTTTCTTAATTATGCCAGATTGCACCGTTAAGGATATAAGCGCCCCTTTCGTAAGTTGCTCTTAACATTAAAAAGAGCTTAAATAAGAAGCGATAAAACAACTGGAGAAGACAAAAAAACAGAAAGGCAGGAAATGACGAAGAAAAAAAAGGCAGGCAGAAATTCAAGGTTCGAGTAGGAGGAGAACGGAAATAAATTGAAGGCTGATGTTCTGAGAAACTTTAAAGAAGAAATCTAAAAAAGTAACTTGTTCCTTATGGAAGAGGCAAATGTTTTGGGATTCTAAGGTACACACTGCAAGACAAGACAAATTTGAAGGAAGGATTTCCTGGTACTAAGGATTAACTCCTATACAGCGTGCAGATGCTAGTTAAAAAGTTAATCGATCTAATTATTTCGCCAACGGAAGACCTGGTCGAAAGTGGTATGAGGATTTTTGAAAGGGTGTCCTGATTTGCCCAAAATGTGTGGAGTGCTAGGGCTATGGCTCACAGAAGTTACAAACGATTTGAAAAAGAAAGAGTACCAACTATTGGTTCTTATTCTTAATGGCAAGAATATTAACATCAAATAGAATAGCTGGATAAGATTAAAAAAAAACAGAAAGGCAGGAAAAAGCTAGCAGAAATTCAAGGTTCGAGTGCGAAATTACACATATGATGAAGAACAGAAATAAATTGGACTTCGCCTAAGAAGGCTGATGTTTTGAGAAACTTTAAAGAAGCAATCTTAAAATAATACCAGAGCCTGTTCCTTATAGAAAAAGCCTTTGTAATTTGGAAGGAATTTTGATAGATGAAGACTTATTTTCCCATTGAGGTAATAAATAATGGTCCTGAAACAGTTCTCATTAATTCGGAATAAGGTACGTTTGGTGGAATGGTCATTGCATATTCCTCAATTAAAATGCTAATTAAAAAGTTGAATCGGTCTTATTTATAGTAAACAATTCATCTCCGCAGGGTTATTCAATATACCAAGTTTGAAGCTTGTAGGTAGCAGATTGTTGCTTAAAATCATTAAGATGGTAGGGATAGACCCGTAGATTGAAGATGAAGTGGTGAGGAAGAAGATAGAGGAATTTATTGGGGAAGGGACAAGGGTGATGAAAGTGGTGAGGGAGAGGAACGGGATGAAAATGGCGGTGGTGAGAGTGGAATGGGAGAAAGCGGAAACCCCACTAGGAAAATGGATTATGTTAAACTGGAATAGGGTAAATATTGTAGAGGGCAAAGAGGAGGGCTACCCCACCAGGTAGCAGGATGTGATGCCATGAGAGTGGTGAATATAAGGGAATGCTGGCTATGTAAGAGTGTGGAGCACATGGCCAGAGACTGTCGGCAGGTCTTCCTTTGTAGAATGTAGAAGAGGAAGGAAGTGAGTGGATGAAGACGGAGATGGAAAAAATGGGAGGAACTCCTCACAAAGGACGATCCTGGGGAAATAGGAGGAAGGGGAGAGTAGACCGCGGGAAGAAAAAATGTAGAGGATGGATGGAGGGTGTTACAGATAAAACTAGTCGAGAGCCGGATTAGGGAAAGAGAAAGACTCGATATGGCATGTGAGAGGTAGGAGTGATAGAAGGGAGATGACGAACGGAAAGTGGTTGAGGGACCGCCACCCGCCTTGAAGTATGCTAGGGTAGTGATTCCGAGGCAAGTTTGTTTTTTTTAATGATACGGCGACCACCGAGATCTACACTGTCTGGGTACTGGTTAGGCCCCATTCTAAAAAAATAGATAGACACAAAATAACGACAAGTATCTGTAGTTTCCTGTATAAACATATGAAGCAATTGAAAAATATTCAGTTACATCCTGTAAAATATCCAGAAGCCAAACATAAATGGATTAATATTTTCGAATAATAAAAGTCCCCAGACTACAAAAGCAATATTCCAAGTTCTAAAGCGAGCGTTGGAAACTTTCTTAAACTCAACGGAGTTTAAGGAGTTAAAGTTGTGTGACTCCTTACAGCTCCCTAAAATAGAGTGATCGTGTGTCGTGGTGTAATGTGATGGCGGAGGTGCAATGAAAGTTGCAAAAGGGCGTGAGAGCAAAAGATGATGGTGTCTTGTTCTGTGGCTGAACAATGCCAAACTTGTAAAGAACGTCGCTCTCTCAACTCCTTATCTTCTAACCCAACCCTTCGCCCTATTTATTCATTCCGGTTATTTTTATTGGCATCTTGCATGTTTTTTATTGGAATTTAATTAGACTTGAAAGTATCTTCTGTAAGTTCCTTGTGGCATTACTGATTCTTTTTTTTCTTATTCTTTTGGGAATCGAACCACAATAATGTTTTTTATTTTTTATTTCGACGTTTCGTTAGCGTTCCAGCTACCGTTGTCAAGATCAACTAGTAATAAAATTAATAAAATAATTGTTGGTCCCTATCTGACACAACGAAAAAATATGACAAAAGACTACAAAACTTTGTTGTCGAATTTTATTAAGGTCCATTCATAGTAGATCACACCTCTGGTAAAATGTGGAATAAAATATTTTATTTTATGAAATTCTAACGGTATGATAGTCTACTAGAAATGGAATCCAGTGAAGTGCACTTTCCAGGAACGATTTTTATTGGGATAGCGCTTTTTTCAGCTTATTTTGGAAATGTTGTTAATAAAACGCGTTTGTTGTTACTTTTTTGTGTATGATCATTTTTGTTTTCAAAACATGTATAACTCAGTTTGGCGATTTTGTGTATTGAGGTGTGTATCGATTAACAACTATTCCAATGATAAATCATAAGAAAACCTGGATAAAAACTTAAGATGCTATCCTGATAACGCAGGTAATTAATTATTGGAAATTTCTCTTTCTAACATTGGTAACCAAATTTGACTACATACGGCTGAAATACTAGCTACACATTTATCTGCATTTAGTTGTATTAAAGCACTTTCTTTGATTTTTCGTCTTTTATTATTGGGCTCTTTCAATATTATTTTTGTCGAATCCCATTGAATTTTATGCCCCTCTTCCCAAGCATGTTTACAAATACCTGACTTAGAGAACTCCCTATCTTTGATGTATTTTTTATGTTCATTTATTCGGACTTTCAATGGTCTAGATGTTTCACCTAAATAGAATTTGTCGCATTCACAAGATATCTGATATATGCAATTTTTTGAAGATTGTTCTTCATTTTTTGGTTTCGTTTTTGTTAAGATAGATTCCATTTCTAGTAGACCATCATATCGTTAGAATGTCATAAAATAATAGATATTTACGTAATTAGTTATGAAAAGAGCGATATTGTTCAACAAGCGTAATATTTGCCAAAACGAGCGCTAGCGAGTTCTGCAAATTACGCGTGTTGAACAATGTCGCTCTCTTCATAACGTGTTTACGTACAACGTTTTATCTAATTCCGCGCTTTCATAATATTCAATAAAATCTTCAATCACAATGATAATATTGAAGTGGAATCAAATGGTGTTAGAAGTATTGTTACTCTGATATATTCACCCAGAAAATTGACTTACTTTAAATAACTGTATCCTGAATAATGTTTTCAATGTTTATAAATCTCAGAATACTATTGAATTAAAATAGTGGGTTAATTGTACAGTTTAAATAATGAAATAATTGTCAGTTTTGACAGTACCTACCTAATTAATAAATTATTATTTGAAACTCATGTGGTATCTCTATGTTGAAACATAAACAGTTACGTAAAGTTTTTACATAACTACTTTTCATAACTGATATATGAAGGTTATGAAAAATGTGACATTTCCTAACGTCAAGGAGTGACGTAAAGTGTCACATTTGATAGCGGAATTAGATAACATATTTTATTTCACATTTTACCAGAGGTGTGATCTACTATGAATGGACCTTAATAAAATTTGACAACAAAGTTTTGTAGTTTTAAACTTCAAAATATTATTGATTGTCTAGTTGTCATATTTTTTCGTTGTGTAAGATAGGGATCAAAAATTATTTTATTAATTTTATTACTAGTTACTCTTGACAACGGTAGCTGGAACGCTACCGAAACGTCGAAATAAAAAATAAAAAACATTATTGTGGTTTGATTCCCAAATGAATAAGAGAAAAAATAGACTTGAAAGGTTTCTTTAACAATAAATAATTTTTTTTTCAAAATAAGTATAATTTCTCTAGTTAAGTCTGTTTCTTTCAAATTCAGGAGTTTTGTACAACTCCTATTTTCATAATAAAATAAAAGTATTTTAAGAAAATCACTTTTTTGTCGTCTATTGTCAGTTAATTATTTTTTTGACGTTTTAACAATAATTTTCGTCTCCTGATGGGAACTGACCATAAGCGTTTTCGATTATTTACTTTTGGCTGCTAGTAGCAGCTCGTAGTGACTGAATTCCGTTCGTTTATTACCGGGCGTGATGCCTAGTCTTACCTTCTCGTTGCCCCTCAAGCACATATCGAATAGTATGAGTTTCAAGCCACGGACATTAAATGTTTGACGTTTGTCCAGTTTGAAGTTTATTTAAAGGTCAAGATTGTGCCGATTACGATTTAATACGATTTAAATCTTACTAAAAATATTTAAATATGCAAAATTATATTATTATTGAAAGCTGTTCTTCTAACAACACAGGAAATTCATTGGCATTGGCACATGTCAGGTGGTTTTGAGGATCCTAAAAAATCGTGTTTGATTTGCTCAAAAGTCGTGACGACTGAGGCGTTACGCACAAGTGCTTGAAGCCCAAATGAACGAAAGCAACACATGTTAGATGACGCTGAATCACTTAGTTATCAACAAACAATATTGTTTACAGTTCACGCTCTTTATTGAAAGTTCTTTCTAGTGTTTAATGTTCATCTCGCATAATGAGGGATAGTATTGATGAATCGGGTATTATTGATGTTATTGAAGAGGCTGCAAAAAGAACGACATTTGAATTATGTCCGAAAAAATCGGCTCAGCAGTATGATATTGCATTTTCTAATTTTCTCAAGTGGTGTAAAATGAAAAAAGTTGAAGGAAACTTTAGTGAATCCGTCTTTTTGGCATATCTAGAAGAGAAATAAAAAATATGGAACGCGTCAACTTTGTGGAGTAAGTTTTCTAAGATAAAATTAAGTGCCCTAGTTGAAAATGGGGTTGATGTAAGCAAATATTTCATGGAAATAGCAATCTTAAAGATGGAAAATGATGGATATAGTCCCAAAAAATCAAAAACACTTACGTTTGAACAATTTCAGAAGTTTAAAAATGAGGAGCCAGATGAAACATACTTGATGGTAGAAGTTGCTAGGTGCTATTTTTGGAATATTATATGGAGCCTACGACGTGAAGAGTTGTGCCATTTATTAATAGATGATATTAAATTAATAAATGAATAATTGATTGTTCAAATTCCAAATACTTAGACGAGAATAAGTCGTTCTTTTTGCAATACTGGAAAATATATTAAGTTTTTTAATAAATACGCTGCATCACCTTTCTGCTATTATTCATGGAAGTTTTTTTCTGAAATATGTATACGTTTGGCGTCAGTCTGCATGTGAAATTAGATCAGTTTTTGCAATTTTACTAATTATTTTGTTTTTGTGAAGTATGTGGTTAAAGTGCTCTGAACAAAAATAAGTTTAATAATAGAATGAATGAATTGCTAAACTCATGGCGATTACAAGAATTGTGAGATATCTTTGAAGGTGAGGAAATAAATGACAATTATATTCAAGTAGGTAGAAGTAACAAGCAAGCGAAATGTACATCAATCATACACATTTCTCAATTAAACCTGTCAGATCTACTCCAAGAAATCCAAAAAACTACTATGGGGAAAGCATTAATGTGCACACTTAACGATAGACAAGGCTATCTTGTGGATACCATTGTTGGTTATGTTTTAGATCATGTAGGTATGTTTAATTTTAACAATGTATGGTTTCTATTTTAAAAATGTATGGTATCTGTTTTAAAAATGTATAGTTTTCTTTTTAATAGATCAAAATATTCAGCAGCAAGTTTTTTATTCCTATCCTGCTTTCCTACTAATCAGTTTTATGCATAAATAGAGACCATTAATTTTTATTAGATTATTCATGTTTGTCATAAAAATACTGTAATTTTAATCCGTGTCCAGACTAACCATCGACCAATTCGATCGAATAGTCCACACATACAAAACGAAAGTCAACTTTGTTGTTCGACATAGTCTGAAACGGCTTAGACAAATATTTGTAAAAAATATATTTTCCTAAGTAACCTAATTATTTAGAGAGACGTGTGGAAGTTACCCATACTGCTTAATACACCGTGAACTTTTAATATATTTCTAAATATTTAGAAACATTTCAAAAGCTCAGTGTATTGA
>CAJUYG010006450.1:143-12144 GCA_910591675.1 Galerucella calmariensis | reverse complement strand
AATTTTGAATATGGAACACGAAAGCCTATTATATTATCAACCTTTGTGCAAAATTTGAATGAGAGACATCGATATATGGCATCACAGTACTTGACATTCGCCCCGGGTGTCACAAATTTATAAATAACTCAAAAAAATAATGACTAAATTCTCACCATATGACAAGAAAACAACTTAGTAATACCAAAGAACATTAACAAGACAAGAAGGATCACTCTAAGCTCCTTCCCTCGTTATGCCTATCTCGCTCGAATATCGGATGCTACTGTGTATAGAGCACCGTAAGTCTCCTACGCGCGATATGCATAAACAGGTTGTCCGTCGTAGGGATATGTAAAGAAATATACCAGTGTTCTTTTTGAGTGAGCGAATTTTCCTTTAGAAATAAAATAAACATTTACGTACTTAGTGTTTTTTATTTGGTTCTGACAGAATGATGGAAAGGTAACATACGTGGAAAAATGTATAAACAATACTATGCACTTTATAAATGACTGGAAAATTACTATTACCTCTGCTCTGTCTTTATGGGAAACCTCAAAATACAGGAATTATTCATTTCTTTTAACAAGGAACCTTAATCAGAATTGCATTGAACATTTTTCTGGTCTGGTAAGAAATTGTTGCGGAAACTCGAGAAATCCAACTCCAATTCAATTTTGTAGGGCATTCAAGAAATTATTTTCTCTAAAATATTTTAATGAGGTTGAAGGTGTCAATCGTATTAAAGATATTAATACAGTTTTGCTCAATATAACTCCTGATATGCTAGAAGAATATATCATACCGATATACCTATATTGACAAATAATAGCTCTTTAACAGTTTTCACATGCGACTATAGAAATCTTTCAAGTACGGATGGCGATGCTATAGTTTACATTTCTGGTTATTATTATTATTAAGGAACTGTTTGCTGCAACACTCTTCTTGTAGTGCTTGCACAAAGTATAATGATAAAAAGACATTATCAAAAGAAGCGGCTGTAATTTTAGAACATAAAGCATATTCTACTTCTAAAAACTATGGAGGTCTGAATGTACCTCCTAGTAATATTGTAAAATATGTTGAACAACTAGAAATAATCTTTGTTGAAAAGTTTAATAAAATTAATTGTTACGAGAACGTTGGAGCGACCCTTAGAAAATTATATGAAAATTTACTATTTACACATCCTTGTAAAGAGTTTCCTCATAAATACTTTTTAAACCTATCTATTAGGCTGCGGATTTATTTTACAATTAAATTTGCGAATCGGGATATAAAAAATAGATATTCTTCGAAACTATCAATGAAACCTAACATAAAATTAAATATCTTAAAACATCTTTGAAAACCGGCAGGTAGGTATATTTTATTTCACAACATTTACTTAAATACAATTTTTTTAATTGAGTTGTTAACGGGCTATTCAATATGAAAGACTTTCAAACTTCATAGATTTTAACTCATTTGGTTTTGGATGGTTCGTGTATCGATTCTCACAAATTTCGAATCGCGATAATTATTTTTCCCAGTACCCGTATTTTACTGTTAGGTAAGCTTAGTAAATACAGTTTTATTAATTTTCATCAACATTTCACATAAATGGTGATCAAACGGACTGCAGATGGTGGTTTCGACGATAACCGATTTACCCTATTTGTAATAATTTTTGTTTTTAGACTCCGTTTCACACAAGAAGAACCCACTTGAAGTCTAGAAGTTGAAGTTGTATGCCCGAAGAAGCTGCACATAACAATATCTAGCAGGTTTGATTATATTCGAATTCCTGCTACCGACTAAAATAATTACAGCATTAATTATCAAAACTGTAATTCCAAAAATTATTGTCACACGTTTAAATTCCTGTCAGATAAAACCGAACGAAAAAATTGTTGTGTAAATCTGGCTGTTACACTTTTGACAGTTCTGAGTGGATTTTGGTGCATTTATTTAACCCAACAACTAACTTGTTGTTGTGTAAAGCTGGCTTTACTTCACATGTTGAATCATATATACAGTAGTTCAAATGTACCAGCCGCTTCTCGAATACTAAAATATGCCACATAGTAGGAAAAAATCGTGAAAGTATTACATATTTTGGAAGGTACTAGATATCTGATTGAAAGTGATGTGAATTTATGATGTGCATGATAAATGTCAAGTTTTGTGTGATATGTATGGAGTCATAATGTAATTTTTATAAAAAACAAGCTTAGGTATATTTGTTTAGATCCGGAACAAGTATTATTTTATTTCTTCATCAAATATATTGAATTTTTATCTTACTCTTGTCAGTACTGCAGGTTGAAGTATTGAAAAAAATGTGAAGCTCACAAAAGAGTTTGTTTGGAGTTGACAGATTGATATTTGACAGGTTAAGACATTTGACAGTTCACACATTATTGAAATAACCTGAAAAGCATAGTTTTCTCACAGACATAGAGGTGGTGCAGCTTCTTCGCGCATACAACTGCAACTCCTAGACTTCAAGTGGGTTCTTCTTAAGTGAAACGGAGTCTAACACAGCGATAAATAAAACTCATTTTCTTCATGTAAAATTTTATTAACGAAACTTAATACCAGTATCTTTTTTACAAGTTACAAATCTGGTAAAAATACGTACCTATTTTTCAAGTATCAACAACGAGACCAAATAATACAGTATAATACAATAGGCAAGTGGCAAAAGGTTTTGAAAACTTACAGAATAAAAATGCACTTAATCACTTTTGTTCACTATATTGCCAACCATAGACATGCACATCTTCAAATCTAGAAATATTTGACAGCCCCATAAATTGTATTACCCTGTATTTCATTCTGGTTATTTATAATCAAGAAGTTTTATATTGGTAACTATCAGCAGGTACATAAATGTCGCACACTGTATGTAATTTCATATATATTACAATTATTAACATGGGTTGATTATATTCGAATTCCTGCTACCGACTAAAATAATTACAGCTTTAATTATCAAAACTGTAATTTCAAAAATTATTGTCACACGTTTAAATTGCTGTCAGATAAAACCGAACGAATAAATTGTTGTGTAAATCTGGCTGTTACACCTTTGACAGTTCTCAGTGGATTTTTGTGCAACTAAATTGTTGTCGTGTAAAGCTGGCTTTACTTCACATGTTGAATCATCTACAGTAGTTCAAATGTACCAGCCGCTTCTCGAACACTAAAATATGCCACATAATAGGAAAAAATCGTGAAAGTACTACATATTTTGGATGCTGAAAAGAAGGTACTTGATATCTGATTGAAAGTGAAGTGTATTTATGATGTGCATGATAAATGTCAAGTTTTGTGTGATATGTATAGTCATATTGTAATTTTTATGAAAAAAAAAACAAGCTTAGGTATATTTGTTTAGATCTGGAACAAGTATTATATTTCTCTTTATTTCTTCATCAAATGATTAAATTTTTATTTACTATTGTCAGTAGGTACTGTAGCTCACAAAACCGTTTGTTTGGAGTTGACAGGTTGAGATATTTGACAGTTGACAGGTTAAGACATTTGACAACTGACACATTATTGAAATAACCTGAAAAAAACATAGTTTTTTCACAGGCTTAATTTCATTATTTTGGAATAGTAGTTTGGTAAAAACGAGTTTTAATTGAAAAGCAGCTTTAGACACAAGTAATAACCTCAAAATATAAATCCAACTAGAATTATAACGGTTTTTTTTTTAAATTCAAATTCCACTAAAAAGCCATTTTTAATAAATAATTGTATATCGTCTTTAAATCACTAAATACAATAAAAATAAATTACACATCCATATTTGCCCTATTTTTTTTTCTATAACAACGGTCAAATATTTCTAGATTCTCGTATACAAAAAAAAAATCCCGTCACTAAATTGGCAACACCCGGTTAGTTAGCATCGTGGATATTAAACAACTTCGCTACATCGTTAAGATCCTCGTATTTCTTGTGATCCATCAGTACTTGTCTAGCTACGTTCATTCTATTAAAAACGTTCCACAACACAATACCGACAACGACATCATCCCTTAAATAAAATATGATTCCTTTACCGAAGTCTTCACCTTCGGATACGTTAGGAACGCTAAGCGGTTGCCTAGCCATTGCCATTTCCTGTTTTTGTTCCTCCGACAAGTATTTGTTACATTCCGGTGGAATCTGGAATACGTATTAGAATATTTTATCACACATGTTAACTATTTATAGGAAACTCACCTCCTCAGTTGTAGATCTGATTCCTTCGTCGGTGGCGGTAACCACCGCTTTGGGATTATCTTTGTCGGTAGCTTTGGCGAATACCGCTACTGTGGGAAGTGAGGAATCTACTATACCTATCGCTTCGTATCCTACGTCCGGTCCTAGATCGGACCAAAACATACTTTGGTGTAAATACGGTTTGCGACCACCAGCCATATTTTCTCCGGCTAATCTACCCGTTACGACGGCGTGGTCGTGATGCTCGAAACGTCGACGACCTAATTTCGTGTCGTAGAAACATGCGCAATCGCCTGCCTACAATAAAAACGAATTTTTATATATAAAGTCAAACGTCATATGTCAATCTATAATAGAGGAGTTCAGTCTAAGGTCAGTGTGGCCAACAAAAAGTGGTTTTTTCTGACAAGAATGACAGTTAAAGTCTACCATTCAAAACATGAGATTTTTGCATGTTTTTATCATTGCGAACATCTACGTATATTGCTTTATTAAAATTATGAATAGGTACACCCCCGAAGCGTATATATTGAAATTTAAAATGACTTTTTAGCTGAATACTCAACATATCGGTGGCCAATAATTCCAGGAACTCTTGGCATGTCACCATTTCATTTCTGTTATTCTGTCACTAGTTATGTCAAATGTCAGTTATATTTATTTTTGTTGATATTTTCCACTGACATTTGACATAACTAGTGACAGATAACAGAAATGAAATGGTGACTTGCCAAAAGTTCCTAGAATTATTGGCCATCGATATGTAGAGTATACAGCTAAAAAGTCAATTTAAATTTCAAGATTTACACTTCGGGGGAGTATTCATTATTTCATTAAAGCAATATAGATGTTTGCATTGATAAAAAACATGCAAAAATCTTATGTTTCGAATGATAGACCTTAACTGTCATTCTTGTCAGAAAAAAACACTTTTTGTTGGCAACACTGACGAACTCCTCTATTCTTCTATATAATGTCAAACGCCAATCTATAATTGACGCGATCTAGCGGCGAATATCGAAAGTAGTTCTAAGACTAACTCATTGTAGAATACCCAAAGGATAGGAAGAAATGTATACAAGTCTTGTTACTTTTTATATTGTCCGCTAGATCGCGCTACGGTCGCCTTAAAATCCTAAACTAACTAAAAACAAATTAGGAATTCCCAAAAGTATCGAAAAACTGGACTAGAAACAATGCAATATTAATGACAATCATATTTTTCTTACTATATAGACGTCGGTTCTGGCTTGTAATTCCGTATTAACCAAAAATCCTCCTAGTTCCGGATCCACTTCCAAATCGGATTCATTCGCTAAATCTGTGTTCGGTGTTGCACCCATTGCCACAATTGCGTAATCTACATTTAAGGTTTTACCATTGTTTAAAGTCAATAGTAAACCTTCTTTCCCGTCACTTTTCACTCCTACGACTTCTGTTTGAGACAGAACCTACAAACAAACAAAATATAGAATTTATACCCAACATTGGCTGGATGTCCTATAGGATAGGAGGCTTTGTAATTTAAAAGAAGAATTTATAGAACAACCTTTCCATAGATCTATAGCGGTGACATTTTTCTCTGTGGGATGATTTAAATTCACAAACAATTAATCAAGGTTGGTAGTACTGCTATATGTTGCAACCATAAAATTTGATAAACATATTTGGGAGAAGTAGAATTCGATAAATGGCGCGAAATGTCAATGTCATCTTACCAACGAGTAAAACAAATAAGCTGACATATATTCAAGTGGTTTTATTTTGCTGTTTTGGTTATTTTCAGTTTGTGTTTTGTGAAACTTTTGCTTTTTCTTTGATTGTGCTTTAGTATTCTGTGTTTTTAAACTAAATTTTGACTCCTAATATTTTTATTTTTGGAGTAAAAGGTATGGTTGATATTTGTGAAAAGTACAAGCGTTCAATTAACTGTTTAGTTTTAGGTCTGATTTCGTGTTTTTATTTTATTTTTGATATAGTCCTATCTACAAAAGTTGTAGGGAAGGTACGTTTGTATTGAGTAATATTTTAAATCTTTAATACCGACTAATTTTCTCTTTGATCTGCAATGAAAACAAAAAATAGAATAACATAACCTCTTCCATAATATCTCTGATTATATAAAAATGGAAATGGACTCTTCAAGACTTTCAAAAATTTGCTTCAATCGACTTGCTCAGTTAGAATCTGATAATAATTCAAAGTATAATTGGGTGACGCAACTTGAAGAATTGTTTATTTATGCGCAATGTGAGTGTCTATGGGAAAATTATTTAAGTACAAATGTACGCAGTTTAGATAGACTTATTCTAGACAAATTGTGAAAACGCCTGCTTGATAGTGACATGAACAAAAAGGTTGCTTCTAGTTACTCTTTACTATACTCACACTTACTAGTTGGTGAAAATAACAGTTATTGCAAATACCCGCTCACATCTATATAACCAGAATAATAGCGCAACTTAAAACATGTAATAAAACAATATTAAAATTGTCTTTTAAAGGAAATCTTTATATAATCAACAGCATTGATAATTGCACTGTCTGTAATATGGATTCCCTGGAGTCATTACATCGTATGCTTTTTGAATGTCCCATTTACAGCCCTCTAAGAAAAATAATATTGATGACCTAGTACACTATCTTAATACTAATAATACACAAAATGGATTTTTTAAACTTACTGAATTAGCTCATAGCATTATTAGTATCATAAAGCTGCGAGCATTTGCACATGGTGAATGATTGACATTACCATCAAGTACACAGATATTTTATACTTTTATTTTTGTATTAACTATGTCTATGTCGTAATGTATCTCTAATTATGTTAATTCCTCACTTGATATTTTGTACCGAACCCTTGTGAAAAGATTTATCTCAGTCACAATAAAACTATCCATCTATATAAAAATATTACCTCAGAAATGATGACAGTTGAGTTAAATAGAAAAACACAGTTTTAAACTTTTGACTGACACAAAATTAAACAAATAAAGTACGAATTTACGGTAATTACGTTGACTTGCATATAATACAAAACTAATTATTTTACTCGTTACGACAGTTACAGAGGTTTCATTGAATTCTACTCCGCCTAATAGCTAACAAAATTCGACATTTTCACCGATATCAATAACATTAAAGACAATAATTATAACAATACCACTACAAGTCAAATAAAGTAGAAATAATTTAAAAATTCTATATAACTTACAGTAACCCCCTCGTCCTGTACTTTGTCTGTTGTCCAGAAAGAAAGGTACTCCGGAAGTATTTTTCCCATGTTACCAGCTTCCCTGAATATTTGATACACTTTCTTTCGATCACCACTTCCTGAAAAAAATAAATAGTGACTTGAAATGAACATAGATTATAGGAGGATTAGTTGGTTACAAAATAAAAAGATAACAAGTGAGTTTCTTACCTTTTTTAGCCTTTCTAGCCATGGCGCAAGCTAATTCACTACCCAAAAATCCACCACCGACTATAGCTACGGATTTCGTTGATTCAAACATGTCGTAGGTTTCTTCGAAATCGAATATATCTCTATAAGATTTCACTAGGCTTTTTATTTTAGAATCGGCCACTGCTGTTGCAAATACTGGTGAATAATTTGGTTTCGCTCCTAAAATTTAAAATGATTAATCTCCAATATTTTAGTATCTCATTGCACACACCTGTTGCTATAAGGCATTTGCCATACCTTATCTCGGAACCATCATCTAAATAGGCGATTTTTTCAAATACATCTAATTTTTTAATAGTCCAACCTCTAGCTACCGCTACACCTCCATTTTCACTAGACATCAAGTCTTTACATTCCATATAAAAGTCATCGGGTTCGTAAAATAAGCTAAAAAAAAATCAACTTTTTATATATATTTAATTATAACGAATGTATTTTTATTCACCTTCTTTGAGAACCGTTCCATTGTTTGAAATTATATTTTTTAACAGATTCTTTATCATCATTAAACCAAATTTCTTTTGACAAAGGAGGTCGCATATAAGGGAAAAATGAGTCGTTTGATATCATTAGCACCTGAAATTATTCAATTTGTATGCAAATTTTGCGACCTTAATTTAATAAATGTACCTTAGCAGTGGGTTCTGATGATTTGATCGCACGAAATGCAGTAAAAGAAGCAGTTCCTCCACCTATTAATAAGTAAGGCACATCTTTGGGAATATCTTTTGAAGATGTGGGATTTCTAACAATTCGTCTTTCTTCTAAAATTGGTGAAAAATTGCTATGTGGTTCATTACTTATATTTCATACTTACTTTTTTTTGGTTTGTCCTCCTTTACTTCCTCTTTCAATGTCATTGGTTTAATGTAAAAAATCTTGAAAACAAAATTTTAAAATATTCAGTAATCAAGAAGATATTTTAAATACTTACTGTGCCCACTGTAAATGCAGTAAATAATAAACCTAAAAGTAACCACCTCCTATTTTGTTTTCTAGCCATTTTATCTCTTTCTTCCCAGTCTCCAGCTGGTTCAGGGATTTCACTCATTAAATTTTTAGGATGGCAGTCTCTAAGTGATGGTATTTGCTGCAAAAAAGACATTTACATCTTATAATTTAGTAACTAGGTATTTCCATTAATAATTTTTTGCTAGGATAGGTATCAATTAAGGAAACATGTATACCGGAATAACAGGAGGTTTGCATGGATTAATATCAATTGGATGACAGTCTTTAAGTTTAACTCCAGTTGAGCAATCAGTTAGACGATCTGCAGGTTTGATAGAGCAGGGATGGGATTGGATTCCTTCTTTTTCTGAACTATCACCTACCTTCTTATTATCATCACATTTGTCTGAATATGTTCTTAGAGCATTACATATTATGCTTGGTCTAGTTACTGAAAATAATATATAACAATTACACTTAATTATACAAATACTTTGGTTAGAAACTATATTTTTCAAGTCAAATGTACTTACAAACAGTCTTAAAGGTTGGCTGGGTAGAACAACGCAAAGTACCGATTCTAAAAGGGTTAACAGCCAAAATTTTCGATATCTGGATAATTCTAATCATTTTGAAGTATGGGTTCAGTAATTTTATGTTATATGAACTTTTGTTAACACTTATCGTTGAATGAAGAATACTGGTGTGAAACTGTCTTATATTATGAAAAACTGTGGAAATAAAGAGATGAAAATGATTTATTTTTATGAAAATTTTGAGTACTTCAAAAGTTGGGCATCTATTGTTTTAACGTCAGTCAAGATAATACTCTGGCTACTTATAATGCAAAATTATAAACACAGTTTCTTATACTATTATATACTATTTTGTTACGAAAAAGGCAATGCTTTTTTATTAGAAAATAACACGAGGAACCGGCTTTCGTCCTTCATGCTTTTTTTCTGAAAAAGTATGTAGCTGGACTAGCTGGTAACCTGGCATAAATGACAGATAACCTGCTTAGCCAAACCACAGAATACACCAACTAATTTGAGATCGAGCTGGTGTATTCTATGACCTGTGATCATAGAGAAATAATTGAGAATAGAGCTATTCTGTGGTTGTGTCACAGAGTTACCAGAAGCGCCAGCCTTGGCACTGGTGTGAACTAACACTTAAGACGCGGGCTTTTTGAATTTTTGAACTTTCAGAATACGCGTAGTAGTTTACAATATTCGCAATTAAATGATTTTGCACTTCAATATTTGTTTTTTAGTTTCTTTTAGTCAAGTATTAAGAAACTTAAGAGATAATATTGTGGTAAATTATTCAGTACGAATCTTCATCGAGTAAAATATATTAATTTGATAGCTTTTTATTCTTCTATAAACAATACAATGTAAAATATTACTAGCAGTTAATAATTATTTACACCCTTCAATCATTTTGTGAAAATTGTTCATCATAATGTTGTTATAAATAGATCGAAGGGGGAAATAAGGTGTAAAACAGCCAATTGGCTATTTCTCATTAGATCATGATATCTTTGATTAAATTGTAAATATTTTTTTTCTATTTTAGATATATGATTGTCTGCAAGTTGTCGTCGATGAAGTTGCATCAATAATTAGAGTACCATTTTTATTGGACCAGTAGACTGTAGAATATTGTAGAGCAGATGGAGTTTATATGCAGATGTAATAATCGATTGAAGCTCATCCAAGTTTAACTACTATCCGATTCAGTCATAGCCCTTGGTAAGTCTTATATATAAATTACAGTAGTTCAAATAAACATACTGATACTAGTTGGAATCATTTAAAAATGTGTTCGTTTTATGGTTTTATAAAACGGAAGACATAGTTTTGCTGATGGGAATGGTAAATGCTTACTAGGATCGTTATGGTGCATTTAAATTTGTAACATTAACATCAGTTTGTTGATAGGTACCTACTGGATTTTACTCATCATGTTATTTTTTTCAGGATCCCAGATGATATCGTTAGCAATAATACATTTGATTGAAGAAATGGAGAAGATGAAAATGACTTGAATAATTGTATTTTATTGATGTTAATTTGCATTATTCTGTAAATTGTATGTACAAACACGTACATGTACTTATGGAAAGGGCATAGCTGAAGGTGATCATTACCACACAGTGGCAGCTTCCAATTACTAATGCACGCCACACAATCATATCGTTAAAATTGGGTCTTGAACTCTCATAGGTAACATTTGCGATATTACACACAGTTAGGAGAAAAAACATAATCGACAATTTCTAAGGGTCACCTTCAACTATGCCTTTTCTCTAACCCTATAAAACGATTTAGCACCGCGCTTTACCTGAATCAGTATTTCAGCGCCAACAGGTAAATTAAAAATAATAATATGAACCTTGAAATATTTGTCACTGACAGATGGATGACTCATGTCATATTATAGTTATTCTTCTTTTAGTAAATTACAGCGGCCTGCTATACTTTTGGACATACAGTCAAGTTGTAGTTTTATTTTTGTTCTTTTTAAAGAATGCCCTTGACACACTGCGTCTGGCTACTAGCCCATTTTCTTTAAACTCATCATAACTGGGGAGGATTTGGTAATCAACGAATAACAGCTAGACTATACTTAGTTATCAGCTCTGACAACCAACTGACTTACGCCACATGCCAAAACACACAAATTTCAACTCTAGCCAATCGTAGGGCCTGCCCAGTATGGCCTGGTATGGCCGTCCTGTCGAATTTAGCTCTTCTGGAATGGTCTATCGAGCATTGAGGGTCGCCAATCTACTCATAAACAATTTGTGTCATGTCCCCAGGCGCAGATGACCCTAGCTACGCCACTAAAATTCACAAACCAATTTCTACATATTTTAAGAGACAAATTGTTTTTATATTCCCTGTAAAAAACAAAGTTTTGGAAATCTCGCAATTAATGTGACGATATATTTTTATTGTGAATAAAAGTATAATTTCTGATATACGTGTGTTTTTTTAAATTTACCTATAATCCTTTCCTTTACCACTAAGGCACTAAGTTTGCCAAGAAATTCATTAGTAACACTGAGGAACTAACAAGTTTCAGAGACATTACCATTCTCATATAAAATAGAATCTAAGTATCAAAAATATTCTATGGTGTATCGAAGTGCGAAACTAACGCTATCTATCAATGGGTAGCTCAACTACACTTTTCGTCTTTTCATACTCAACAAAACTGTCGTTTTGTCTTAAACATTCTCAACAAAACTATCTTTTTACACCAAAAGACTTTGGTTTTCCTCAAAAAATACTTCACATTATTAAAGATTCATGGGGTATTGGAGATGCGTTGTTTAAAGTCGTGTGGCCCACCGCCCTTTGTTTTCCC
>CAJUYG010006449.1:0-12145 GCA_910591675.1 Galerucella calmariensis | reverse complement strand
TACATAGTTGCTGTTTCTTATCTGGAAAAATTGATTTCTTGAAAATAATAAAAAAAAATTATGCCATCTAAGGCTAGCTTCCCCTTACATCTAATCACCTTATTTTTTACCGCAGTCGGTCCTACAAGAATGTACTTTATACCCTCATAACCTGCTTATTTATTACTATTTTGCTGTATGTCTGGACATCAATTTCGAGGTGTCTTACTAGTATTTTTTTGAAGGTGCTGCTCTCTTACACATACCAAAATAAACATTCTGGATGCAATAGTTTGATACTGTTATATTCTGAAGTGTTTTTCAATATTTCATGGAGTTCAACGATATGACAAAAAATCTCAATACACCTTGGATCGTATATTGCACTTTTATTATGTCGATTCTACGCGCTTCGATTTGGAAACCGTACTCTTGAACATAAAACTACACTTACGACCTCAGATATATAAATATGTTAGTGCTAAGAAAAGATAATATAAAAATACATATTTTACTCTGCAGGATGTTATTAAATTCATTGGTCAATAAATAATATTTCATAAAATTAATTGTGCGGATATAAAGGCGAAAATATTTTGCCATATCACCTGGAATAATAAATAAACCTTCAACCAAACACAATTAATTCGATATCAATATTTTCATTCGATAAAACGTCATGACCGTCATTTGCTTTGAGATCAATATAGGTTGAGGAAATAATATACCTAATGAAATATAAAACAAAGCTATGGCAGACATTATACATTTCAAGCGATATGGTGTCAACTATAAAAAGACATAGACAAGGACCTTCCACTTGATTTTTAGGAGTTGTTGGACACTTAACTTCTACCGATAAAGTTCGAAGTGTCCAGGATAAGACCAAAGATAGGAAGTTCAAGATTGCATCAAACAGTAGGAGATTGCATTTAAAAAACACAAATTCAACTACGAAAAAGCTTAGAGTGGTGAGTATTCTAAAATATTAGGTTAACTGCAAGATGATGGAAGTTGAAGAGCTAGGAATCCTCAGAACAGTGTATAACAACAATTTTTAAAGCACCACAACTTTTCTCAGTGCACCTCCTTCAGAGATTTCTGTTTCATTGAATTTATGGGGTATCATCGGTACTATCACCAGACCCAAGGATCATATACTGTATGATGGATGCATATTTTCTGTGGTTTCCCTGTTTCATAACTGGTGCAATAATGGCAGCACGTGATTATTTTGTTACTTAACGTCCATCTCAAATGCCTTTTCTACTGATTTCTTCAATTATATTATGGTCCCCTGAATCCAGATTATATTAACAAGCTCACCTCTTTTCAAGTTTCCAACCAGCATCGGGATTTAACCTTTCATGTGGTTGCTTGCTGATGCCCTTCATAGCCATGTACAAGAGACCGCACAGGGCAGTCGCACTTTTTTTTTCAATGACGATACTCCAGCGGAGATCCAAGATCTCCTGGGACCTTGCTAGGTTGTCGCCATTGGTGTAGGGGAGATGGTCTGAATATTTATGAACGACTGATGTAACCGATTCCCAGACGCGAATCAGGAACACCACCCAGTGTGGGGACTCCCAAGCCGCTTGGCTTGTCTGCCCCACTAAAACATCCACCTCTCTTTCGACACCATCAAACCCATGGGATCGCGTTTCCGGTATGGCTTCACAGGTCAGATTGTCTTTATTTCCGTCAGTCTGCTCTTCGCTCATTTGCGTGTTTGCCATGTTTGTCCCTGCGTCTTGTTCGGCATGATTTTATACTACTTATATATCATACTATCTTATCTAATTATACCTATGTATTCACATTCATTCACATTTTAACTACTCTCTTGGGATATCTACATCCTCCTTTATCCTTTCCTCCCTTTCCTTTATTGACATAACAGCTGTTATTGTGTCCTTGATGACTTGAAAGCTCTTCTGTCCCCCAGCATTTATCTTCCCATATTGTCTGGGGTCACCCTTTCGCCCACCGAAGCCTCCATCCTGGAATCTGCAGCACTGGAAGATCGTGTGTTCTGCGTCTTCCCTTTCTCTGCAGTATGTGCACATACTATCATTGGTCTTCTTCATTTTATGTGTGAACACCGTGTCCTGTTAGGAACTGGGTTATCAAGTAATTCGTTTCCCTATGTTTGTTTTCTGTCAAGTCCAGCACGTTCGGTATAATCCTTTTCGTCCATAGACCCTTTTTGTCTTCCTCCACCCATCTTCTCTGCCAGGCCTGCAAAGTTCTTTGCCCTTCCTCCCTCTTCAGTTCCTCTGTGATTTCTTCAATTCTTTTGTGTAGTCAATAGGAGGAATTTCTGCCCCCACTTGTACCGCGACTGCAGTCACCGTCCTATAGCCACTTATCACACTTGGGAGCATTTTTCTCTGTACCTTTATCAGGCGTTCCTTCTCCCTCTTATATTTCAGTGCATTCATCCAGACAGGTGCCCCGTACAGTAGTATGGAGTGTACGACTCCAGCCATGACTGCCTTTTCCTACTTTTTGATCCGTTTGGAAGTAGCCTGCTCAGACTGGTGAACCTTTCTTCCGCCCTTTTGCATTCCTTTTGCACGTGCGGGATGAACCTCCCGTTGTTGTCAAACAGTATCCCCAGATATCTGACCTCTCTCAATAGTGGTATCTTATTTCCTTTCACTTTGACCTTGATATTTCCCCTATTTCCCGGGATCTTCAGTAGTATAACTTCAGTATTATGATGAACCAATTGTCTATTCCTCAGATAGTCTTTGATGAGATTCGTCAGGTTCCCGGAAATACCTATATCCTGTAGAGCCTCTGTTATATATCTATTATATATTCCCAAGATGTAGTCCAAGCATATGATCAACACCCACCTTTTTTGCTGTTAGACACCTTGCACCTGACCCATTTCGCTGCCTGTATTGTTGATTTTTCCGTTCTGAATCCATATTGTTTATCATCCAGCCCGTTCTTTTCATTGAGTTCTCTTTCCAGCCTATTCTTGATCATATTTTCGAACATCTTTCCAATGACGTCCAGTAGTCAGATCGGCCTGGAGGATGTATTTTTCTCCATCGGCTTCGTCTTCCTCCATATTAGAGTTAATCTGGCTTTTCTTAGTTCTGCGGGAAACTCCTGCACCTTCATCAGATCGTTCATAATCCGGAGGATGGTTTCGGGCATTTCCTCGATAACGATTTTCAACTCTTCCGGCGTTATCCCATCCGGACCGGGCGCTCTGATCTATGACTCCCCTGCTATGTGCTCTTGTGGTCTTTCTTCTCACCCGAATTGCGTCTGTCCCCAATTTCCCTATTCCATCACTCCACCAGTACGGTTTCGGCCTGTCCTTGCCCGAACTCTCCTTCGTAGCTTTATGTATTTATGTATTTTTATGTGCCTGGATCCGTTGGATTAATTCTTGAATGCTCCGTGCTTCCTTTTCGTCACTTATCAGTTCCCGGAACATTATTTTGTTCATTTCTTCTTTTTTCGGGGCCGTTTTCTTCCTTCAGTTTGTGTTTTTAACCCTAAACACTATCATTTTATGACATGTGGAGATGTTTTCATCCAAAATTCTCCTGTTAGACATCTCTTCCCTGCAGCACGTTAAATCTATGTGGCTCCTAGAATTTTTCCTAATGAAGGTCGCCGATCTATTGTTTTTGCATATCAGGTCCAACTCCATCATCTACTCCTCCCAGTACTCTCCCCTGGCATCCGTATTTGGAGATCTCCACGTGACCGAGTTTGCATTAAAGTCTCCCGCGATGATAACTTGTTTGGTTTAAGTATTTTTAACAGAGTTCATAATATTATCCAAATCGTTTTCAAAAGCAGTCTTCCCCGGAGTGTTTGGGGATATCTATCCTGAAATTAGCATTACATCTCCAAAATTTGCTTCCACATATCCTTCCAGCGATCTGGTGCTGGTCAAGTTACAATTTTTGTTCAGCACATAGATGGCAGCATATTTTCTAGCATCAACTATCCCACCCATTTTGCTCGTAATCTTTTTATTACGCTCTGCTATCACCAACATGTAAATACCAATTTCTTGTGCCTTGGCGAACACCAGATCGTTTGCCGCCCTCGCTCTGCCGACATTTACTTGAAAGACTCTCATTTTATTCTTTAATTTCTCCCGAATCAGGTCTGGAGAACACTTCAACATCCCCCTTTTCTGTCGCATCGTTAGCCGCACCGTCATATATGGAACTCCTCCCACTTGGCCCCTGTGTTCCTCTTTTCCTCAATCACCGCTCTGAATGACGGATATCTGATTTGATCCGCCCTGTGCCCTTCTTCATTGCAGGTTATGCAGAACAGCTTGTCAGTGTAGTTAGCCGCCTTGTGCCCGCTTTTTCCACATTTATAGCAGTCGTTTGTTCTGTCTGCCCCGGTACAGTCCTTCCTTATGTGCCCATGCTCCAAACATCTGAAACACCTCGTTATAGGCTCTCTTAGCCTGACCTTGTAGTTAATCTTGACCTTGCCTATCTTGTCCAGGTTTAATGCCATTTCTTTCCCATCGATATGGTAGACACACTTGGTTCCCATCCCTTGTCTTCCTCAGCGTTATTCTTCTGATGTTTTCCGCCCTTAGTCTATAAACATTCCTCACTATTTCCTCCTTGACCCCTTCTGGGCTGAACGCTCCGTCTATCGATAAGATATATATCAACCTGTCATTATTTGTATGTATAGTCTACGCCCCCGCCACCTTAATTTTTTATTCCTTCTCTTAGTTTTTTGGACTTTTCCTTCACCAATTCACACATGGACCTTCCACTTGATTTTAAGGAGTTGCTGGACACTTAACTTCTACCGATAAAGTTCGGATAAGATCAAAGATAGGAAGTTCAAGAGTGCATCAAACAGTTTGAGACTGCATTGGAAAAACACAAATTAAACTACGCAAAAGCGTAGAGTGGTGAGTGTTCTAAAATATTAGGTTAACTGAAATATGTCGATGGACGCTGAAGAGCTAGAAATCCTAAGAACAGTGTATAACAACAACTTTTAGAGCACCACAACTTCAGTGCACCTGCTTCAGAAGTTTCTGTTTAATTGAATTTATGAAGTATTATCGGTACTTTCACCAGACCCAATGATCATATACTGTATGATGGATGCATGTTTTATGTGGTTTGCCTATTCCATAACTGGTGCAATAATGGCAGCACGTGATTATTTTGTTACTCATCTCAACGTCCATCTCGAATGCCTTTTCTACTGAGACTTTTCCAATTATATTATGGTCCTCTGAATCCAGATTATACTAACGAGCCAACCTCTTCTCAAGTTTCCAACCAGCATCGGGATTTCACCTTTCATGTGGCTCGTTGCTGATGTCTTTCATAGCCAAGTACAAGAAACGACACAGGGCAGTCGCACTTGCATGAGATGTTCTGTAGCTTTTTCCTCTAGGTGAGGTCTGTTAACCTCACAGTGCTGTTTTAGCATACCTACTACTGCTTCAACAGTTTTCCTCTCTTTCTTTCTCAGGTCTGCCGTAAACTTGGCAAATATCCTCTGGTGTACTGAGATGTGATTCCCCACCATTCTTAGATTTGTGTTTATTTCCGACTTGGCGACTCCGCAATAGGGTTTCGCTCTAGTGAATACCATTGTCATTTTTTTTTCTATTTTTCAATCAACTACACGCAGTGGTGACTCGCAGTAATTTCGCTTGTAAAGTTGTGACGTACCTGAACAGGTTCATTGGAAATCTACCTCTGCTTTGTAGCTATCTCTGTACCAGGCTGCTCTAGTCTAGTTCTCTCAATGGTAGAGATATTTGAAACTTATTTTTATAGTTGTTGCGTCAAAAGTTTGCCCCAAGTCTTCCGCTTCTCGATACATGTTAAATTTTTTATAGTCAGCTGTGTACGTGTGGTTTATGTGTTGAAGACTCTGGATTCGCTTTGTATAAAGATTTGTAGTAGTTTGATATTCAACAAAACCTCTATAGCAACTTTTGACACCATGTATTATTAGGTGATCAATGAATAACTAATGGGATATTCAAACTACTATTCTGATGAAGTTGTCGATAGTCTGCCCCCGCTGCCTTCTCCTTCTATTCTCATTTATTGGGATGTTTCAGCTCCTTCAGGACAAAGAGTTGACATCTGACATCCATCACTCTGTTGTTCACCTTGTACAGTTTTAATTGAAAGTATTTTATCAATAAAAGGCGTGAAGCTCGAGCTCACTGATCAAAAATTTAAACCAAGATGAAACTACATGCGAATGCAGACAACTTACTGTTACTTTAACCCAAACTTCTTTTCTACTTAAATTTGGGCAACTCCCCCCACTTATGATTATTTTGTTTATTGTCAAAATATGTCAATAACTAAACTCATACAAGTGACGTGAACATCCAAAGATCGAATTTTTTAAATGGGGATTATAACAAAACAATACTATTAGACTATGAGCCCATGGGGAAAAAAGTGCCGCGATTTGAAACAGTAGCAAACCCATTCAGAGCGATAGTTTATCATGCCACCATCGGTTCCAGCACTATGGCGTTCATTTTCTCTTGTGCAGAAAAGCGTAGTGGAAAAATGAACATTCATTTTATTTTTCACCCCCTGAAACCGTGATATTAAACTGTACGCCGTTTGTTACATTTGATAGTAGAATCATAGGAGATCGGTCCAGAATATTTGACGTTCAAAATTAATCGTTCGGAAAAGAAACAATTTCCCACGGCTTTCCACAGAACTTTTTTGTACGGCACTTCTGTCAAATCTTTAGTTTTTTTTTAGGGTGTTTCAAAAAAAGGTAACACCGTCTCTAGGATAGGTGAAAAACAGAAAAATAATTGGGGTTGGCTTAGTGAAATTTTTTTCTAACGCCATCCGTTTTCAAGATGAAGGGCGTTGAAGAAAATGAAAAATTACACATTTCTTACGATTTTGCCGAAACTACTGGCACCATTGCAATGAAATTTTATACGAATATGTTTTGGAAGCTGATATATCCCATGAATTTGTTTTTATATCTAACTCTCATAGAGGGCGCTAGTTACACGATTTATACAACGTATTATTCAACATAACTTTTTTAAGGGTAGAATTGGGAAAAGTAGAATTCGATAGATGGCGCTCTGAAATGTCAATTTTATCTTGACAACGAGTAAAACAAATCAGCTGCCGTATAAGCCCTTTGATATTTAAGTGGTTTTATTTTGCTGTTTTAGTTATTTTCAGTGTGTATTTTGTAAAACTTTTGCTTTTTCTTTGATTGTGCTTTAGTATTTTGTGTTGTTAAAATAAATTTTGACTCCTAATATTTTTATTTTTGGAGTAATAGGTATGGTTAATATTTGTGAAAAGTACAACAAGCGTTCAATTAACTGTTTAGTTTTAGGTCTGATTTCGTGTTTTTATTTTATTTTTGATACAATTATATCTACAAAAGTTGCAGGGAAGGTAGGTTTCTATTGAGTAATATTTTTAATCTTTAATACCGACTTATTTTCTCTTTGATCTGCAATGAAAACAAAAAATAGAATAACATAACCTCTTCCATAATATCTCTGATTATATAAGAATATTACCTCAGAAATGATGAGAGTTGAGTTAAATAGAAAAACACAGTTTTAAACTTGTCACTGACACAAAATTAAACAAATAAAGTACGAATTCACGGTAATTACGTTGACATGAATATAATACAAAAACAATGCAAAACGAATTGTTTTACTCGTTGTCGTTAGTTACAATTTTCTCCGCCAGAGGTCTCATCGAATTCTACTCCGCCCAATTATTAGTCAAAACTCCAAGTGAACATAAACATCGTTTAATTTTACACCAAAAAGGTACTCTTGGTAAAACTCGATATTATGTACCGTTTTCGGAATATTTTGATTTGAAAATTATGGAGTAATAATCGCTCCGCACAAGTGCTTGAAGCCCAAATAAACAAAAGCAAGAATAGTCTCCGCCCTAGTTTTGGTGTTGATCTGATTGTTTTTTCGGTAAGGTAGGTGGAAAAATATATGATGATAATTATTGGCAGATCTGCAATCCTCGATGTATAAGTGGTTGTAATTACCAAGCAGCAGTTGTAGATCACATAGGAGTGTGAATGTGTGGGAGAACATGCATTTTTGAAATTTCAATATCACTTCTGGAGCAGTTGAGCAAATATTCTAATAATCCTAAGAGCTGCCAGCAAGAGGAAGAAAGAGGAATGGAGTCGATGAATTTCTTTTAATATTTGGCATGGCCACTGTGATACAATTGACGAGAGTCGAAACCTCTAACATACTGTGGCATGCTAGAATTTCCATGGCAATCAAGGGATCAATTTTTGGTCAAAATATTTTGCACTTCAGAAACTCTTGACAAATACCAAGTATGAACTTACTCGTGAATAGAAACCATTTTTAAAATGCGAATTCAAATAGATGAAGGAATTTTAATTAATAGTCAATGCACTTGTTGGAATGAATGAAGTTATTGTAAAAGTAACTGAAATTGGCTCCCGAAAATTTGATTCAACTAATGAGCGTAACTCAGTTCATTATTTTCACATGTTCCATGGAATTTTTCTCATGATTATTATAACCTTCGCTGGCCTGGATAGATTATGACTAGCATTGTATATTGTATGTGTATTAGAATACAGTAAATACTGTAAACATAAATATATCGTTAACTTCCTGTGTTTTCATGAATGAAGGTAACTTTGATACATTTCAAGAATTCTCAACTAAATCTGTTCTTCGGAGTTTATGCAGATCCTTGGAAACGATGCCAAAAAAATTGAACACATTTCTAAATTCGGATGGTTGACCTTGCAAAATGCATTTATGAAACATCTGCCTGTTAAAATATATAGGGTGAATAATCGGAAGTATGTTTACATGATATAGGTGACTGAACAGTATAAAAATATCGAAATACGAGAATAATAATTTACAGTCCTATGTGAAAAATAATTTTATGGAAGTATACTATTTACCAACGTTTTTTTGTGGATGAAAACATGAAGTTGTAGTTTTTTCAATCAACAAGTAATATCGTACCTCAATCAACTGATTCAGATACGCAATAAATCAAAATGGAGTATTAAGACAAATAATCATTTATCAAAAAAGCAAACGGTATTGTACATAATATAAAAGTATAGTATCCACTACTGTATCTTTTGGGAGAAAAATATTAAATTTATAGTTCAATGAACCATAAACACTATTTCATAGCAAATGGAGCTGAAGATTTAAAAATAATTTCTGATTGGCAAGAATAATTTTCATGCACACCTACAAAAAGTAATTTTCCTACGATCACATAGGAAAGTGACATATATCGCAATGTCTAGCTCTATGGAAAGTGGTCTTTATTCATACGCGTACGGAAAAAAACTGATCCGTACGTGTACGGATAAATGAGCTGTCAAATTGAATGTTGAAATGCTAGTCTATTTACCAAAAAGAAGGGAGTGGGAAGAGTTCCTGGGGGAGTTGGAAAACAACCCATGGGGGAAGGCGTATGAGATAGCGGTGAGAAGAATGGGTGGAAATAGGGACGTGGTGCTAGAGGAAGATTGGGAGAAAGAGATTTTAGAGAAATTGTTTACAGGGGTAGAAGGAGGTGGGAAGGGCAGAATTCGGGAAGCCCAGAATACTAGGGAGATGGGGAAAATGAGAGGGATAAGGACGGTAGAGAAGTGGGAAATAGAGGAGGGGGGGAGAAATGTTAAGGTGAGGAAAGCTCCAGGGATAGATGGCATGAGAGGTGATATGGTGAAGAGGCTGTTGGATAACAATGGGGAATACTTTTTGGAACTGTTTAACAGGATACTGAGGGAGGAAGAGTTTCCGGAAAGGTGGAAGGTGGCCAGGGTCATCCTTGTGAAGAAGACGGGTAGGGATGGGAAACGGGCGGGGGACTACAGGCCCATCAGCTTGCTGGGTGGATTGGGTAAATTGATGGAGGGGATAATAAAGGTTAGGATTGAGGAGGAAGTTGAAAGGAATGGGGGTTTTAGGGTTTGTAGGAGGGAAGTCATGCATCTCAGCGCTGGGCAGGGTGGTGGTGGGTAACGGTAGGAATGAGAAATTGGCCCTGCTTGTGTTCTTCGACGTGGGGAACACGTTCAACAGTGTTAGTAAACGGGCGGTGTTGAGCGCGTTGGCAAAGCTTGGAGTAGGGTAGGGGCTAGTTAATCTAGTAGAGGACTGCCTGACCAGGCGTGCGGTAGTGGACACTAGGGGGAGAAGGTATGGGACGGAGATTGGAGTGCCCCAGGGCTCGGTTCTGGGACCGACGCTTTGGAAGTGTGTGTTTGATGAAGTTTGTGGGATAGCATGTGAAGAGGGATGTGAGATTACGGTGTATGCGGACGATGTCTGTCTGGTATGTACGGCAAAGGGAGAGGTAGAGATAGAAAGAAAGGCGGAGAGAATGTGTAGGAAGATTGTGGAAAAGATAGAGCGGTGTGGACTGGAAGTGGCTGAGGATAAGATCGTGGGGCTACTGGTGAAGTGGAAACGGATGGTGTCATCATATGAAACACATTACGTGGTATAATTTTGATATGTTTTGAACACGCAAATGTTCTTGCGTAACTTATTTTCAACATTTGGAACAAATAAAAACCATATTTTTTCATATAACGTAAGAAGTACTGGAGGAATCCCAATCGTAGGTAATTGAAATACGATCATAGGAAAGGGTCGAGCGGGTTAATTGGAAAATTGGTGAAGTCCAGAAAGCTGGTGATTTTTTTTTTTCGTATTTTCGTAATTGTTGAATATGCGCTATTTGGGATACCAATATCTCTCTAATAGGTATCACAAGCTTTGAAAGAAAAATTACAACCCAGATCGTCATAATTTATAATATGAAATTACAACCCATATCGTCATACATTTTAATATGTGACACATTTTTGGGAGTTTTAATAATAAATGTGAAGAAATGTAGTGTAATGTCCGCGGCAACTGAGTTGAAAGATTCCAGTTCGAAGGTAGCGCGAGCTGAAAGTTCCGAATGTACCGGTGAGTCAGTGACTCATAAACTTAGGGATTATTACCAATATTACCGAAGACTGAGAGTTCATTATTTATTAGTCAACCATAAACAGTTCTAAGGAATGATGCATCAATCATATGCTACGCATGTGAAAGTACTTAATTGACCGTTGCCGGTAGACACTGAAACGCTATTAGGATAATACGAGAACTGAATTAAAATATTCACGACTGAGATCAGAATAATCAACTTTAAATGAATGAAATACTACCAAGAGATCAGCTTAAACTTATAGTGAAGAGTATTTGTTCGTGTAGAAGTTTCCAGGGGTACTTACTTATTATCCATTCTGCACAACGACCTTCCTTTTAGACAAGAAGTCGAACAGACGGTTTCGTTTCGTTTTTATTATTGGAATATTTGTGGGACACTGCGAGTAGATTTGATTTTTAGTTGTCTGGATAAAATCTTTCCTTCATTTTTTTATGGAATTGTTCGGCAAATTTTCAATATATGATTCTTTTTTCTCTTATTCTTTTGGGAATCAAACCACAATAATGTTTTTTATTTTTTATTTCGACGTTTCGGTATTGTTCCAGCTACCGTTGTCAACTATTTCTTCATAATTTCCGTTTTCAGCGCTCAATTACTTTTTATGCGAAGAAAATGATTTATCATAGAATGAGTTAGGAGTTGTTTGAATTTCTTTCCGATTTATATTCTTTTCACGGCTATTAGATTATTTATGAATTTCACTTTCACCATTACTAGTTGTTGTTAACGTTTTAGTTATTTTTCATTTTTGTAAGAGTTATATATTTTTCGCAAATTCATAGAATGACTGGGTCCATACAGGCAAATTCACACATATCAATTACTTATATCAATATGATCTTTACAGCAATAGTTACTTAGTTGTAGCATGTTCATATTTCCTTCTAGCAGTCTCAAGCCATTATTTTTGTTCAACATCTACTGCAGGCATAGCTACAAGCTTTTTAAGAAGTGTCGTAACTGCTGTGCTGGCGCAGTATGATACAGAACAAGATTCACATGATATTGATATTATCCTAACCTCAAAAATTGTGGAGAAAAACTAACTTAACCAAGATATATCAACACAATGCTTTTATTTTTCTATAATAGTGAAATGTCAAACTCGTTTATATATGAACTGT
>CAJUYG010006448.1:0-12146 GCA_910591675.1 Galerucella calmariensis | reverse complement strand
CTCATTCGTTCAATACAAAATGTACCTTACGGTATACCCTCTTAAAAATATTTTGGTACGTCTATGAAATCTACCTAAATGAATTATTTATTACTACTCTCTGTACAGACTATAGATGCCATACCAAATCTTCGTGACAATTTTAAACCAGTTGTCAATTTGACGTTCAATTAATTTTTGATAAAAAGAACACACCAAACTGAAAAAACTCCACATGTAGGGTTTTATCCTCGGTATTATCGATGTAATCCAGAGGTGGTTGGATGAAATTTGACACATGACTTGAAATTAAGTAATTTGATTCGTTACCATATTTAGTATTAAGTTATCGCGATAAGATCCCGCTTCATATGGGATTTTTAATACAGGTAGGTCATCGTGACATTTTGAAATATTAAATATTTGAAAACTTTGAAATCAAAATAAATCAATATGTGTCCATAGCTCATGGTCTGTTATCTGTGTAATGTTGACATGATTGGGTGAAATTGTTCATGTAATAAAGAATGAGGAAATTCGATTGGTTCTTGAAACTGTCAAAAAGTTTTCAGTGTAATTTTGATGCTATTGGTCGATTTGAATTTTTTCTTATCTCGATTGGCTGACAGGATCGTTTGAAAAATAATCGCTGAAAAATTCACGCTTCATGTGGAATTTTTAATACATGAGGGAAATATTTATCATAATAATATACTTACTGTGAATGTGAAGGTATTAAGAATTACAAAAGTTTTCCTTTTTTGCTTTTTGTATGAAGATTGGACTATTTGGTATCATTATTCGCTATAGAATGCTAGATATTCATATAAAAATAATTACCCAGGATGCTTGAAGCTTCACTATACAGTTAAAACTACTCAATCGTGAATACGGGGACTATAATATTTGTTATTCCACTATTTTCCCCACACCAACAATGTTTTTATGATATACTGACCTTCCCAAACCACCTTCCAAAATATAGTGTTGATAACAATTTTAAATTTAGAGATAAGCAACTCTCCAAAAATTAAAAATATGACAATGAGAGATAAAAGGTGAGATAACACGATTGACAAGATAGGTACCGTGATCGAAAAACGCTATTCAAATTTCATTTGTTTGTTTAATTTCTACGTGCGCTAGTTGCTAGAATTCTTTTTTTGGCAATTGAACGGGTTTATTGTGTAACTGTGATAATTGTTTACAAAGCTGCTGGATGTAAATATTGCACTGATAAAAATTGTCTTGAACGTGAGTATACCTGAATAGTAATCTAGTTTGCTTTCTTATAATCGTGACAATCGAAACTTCATTACTAATCTGAATGGATTTTGTTTCTCAGCCTCTAAGACTCCCTTTGACATTCACATGAAAGTGATCTGTTTTTACTTGTCAGTACCCAACTAGCTGTTAGTTTCTTGAGGAATTTATGGAAACTATCCTATTTATATATCAACTCATCTTTGTTAATTGTGTATATTGTTCGCAAATATATAATGTATTTTCACCTGCCTTTCCAAGTGAAAACACTTCCCAACAATAAAATTGAATTGGGAGGGCTTGAGTATAATTTGGCAGTTGTTATTATCTGAACATGGAACATTAGAAGTGTCATTGTGTCAAGTGGTAGTTAATTAGATTTTAATTATAAGTGTTATCAGAATAAAAAATTTGTCGTTTGATAGTGAATTTATGTTTAAACAATATTTATTATTCACCAATTACTAAACATTTGGTGGAGACAACAAACTCTTTTTCAACAGTGGATATTGTGAGAAAACTAATTGGTGCGGAAGATGCGGAGGTGAGGAAAAGAATGGTGATGCGAAACTTAAGAAAGACGAAGACTTGAATCGCTGGAGAGTATTCGAAATGGATGAAAAGCAACATAATTGGAATAACGACTCAAAAAGAAGATACGTACAGGGTTATTCATTATAAATTACCCAACCCTTATCATCGTTATTATTACTTTTAGAAAAAAAAAAGTCTCACATAAAAGTTGTTCGGTTACAGCTGTATTTTCTTAATATACAATCAAAAATTCAGTGGCGTGCTTATTTAAAGGGATACGAAAAGTAATGAATCTCTTTTTAATGGGACACCCTGTATATTTTTACACTTCAGGAATGGACTTTTTTTTCTGATTTCAAAAATATATAATATGTTACCCTTACCTTGTACCCTTTTTATATTATGAAATGTTGAAAATCTGAGTTTTAGTAATTACTGTAAATATGAAAAAGATAATTTATAGAAGTAACCCATGAAAATTACAACCATAATTACTTTATATGAAAAATGTCAATTATGGAACATATTAGTTGCCATTTCCATAGCTTACTTTGATAAATTATCTTTTTCATATTTACAGTAATTACTAAAACTAAGATTCAAAACATTTCATAACTCAAAAACGGTACAAGGTAGGGGTAACATATTATATATTTTTGAAATACAAAAAAAGACCATTCAAAAAATGTGAGAATATACAGGGTGTCCTATTTAAAAAAGGACTATTGCTTTTTACTTAAATTTGCACGCTACTGAACTTTTGATGGAATATAAAGAAAATTCAGCTGTAACCAAACAACTTTTATACTAGACCTTTTTTCCTAAAAGTAATAATAACGATGGTAGGGGTGGGTAATTTATAATGAATAACCCTGTACCTATATCGTCTGTAGTTATACAGGCTGTTTCACGACGAGCGTACACTATCTATATATTGGAAACTACCCACACGATTCCTATGAAAACTGACATAGATGGAGAAAAAACTATGGCGAATTAATGGGAAATATTTTGACAAAGTTATATACAAGTGAATAACAACTTTGTTATATTTAAAGTTATTAACTTTCCGGATTCTACATTTAATTTCAATGTCACTGGACACATTTCGCTGAAAATCTGTCGAAAAGGCAATTTTCTATTGAATTTCGAGAAATGTGAAACTGGATATACACTTATTGGAAAAAATACAAAAATATTTAATAGGACATGATGGGGAGGCTAGACCGTTATGTCGTATTTGTGTTAAACCAAATCCACTGCAAACAAAAGTGGAAGAATAACCATTTTACTCGTTGGCTGCCTGCTGGAAATATTGAGGATCATTCATATAACTCCATCCGTTTCTAACCAATTTAATGCCATTTTGCGACCAATCAGAAGCAAATTATACAGGATATTTTTTGACAAAATATACCCCGGCCCTCCTGCCACATCCAATTTTTAATTCTGTCACATTTTTGTTGGTTAACATGGATTTTAATCGATTTGGTGATTTTTCTATAGAAGATATCCAAAAAAACGCCGAGAAGTCCATACCAACAAATACAATGAGAATAAAAATGTACGTATCAAGCCAGTTTGAAGAATTTTGCGAAGAACAAAAAACAACAACTATAATGCAGCTTGTCGCTATGTTGGAAGACTGGGGTTTCAACATGGAAAAAAAGGTAGAACGTGTCGCGGGACACACGGTAGGAACTTTAGTTCCTTTTAAGCAAAAGTTATGTAATACATCTGACGTTATAGATAAACAATTTGCATATTTTTTGGTGGTTGAGTAGTAAGTACACCAGACTCTCACGCGGTAGACCCGGGTTCGATTCCCCGCGAGGAATTTTTTTTTATTGTCAATTTTATTTTTAAATAATCATTCTGCTTGATATTAATAACGACAACTGGTAGACGTTTGAAATATTCAGCAGTATATTCATTATTATAGATAATTGTACGGTACCCTCCATTAGGGAGTCCGACTGGCAACATCTACTTATAACAGCATCGTATATTTAAAAAAGGAAACCGTAGCATTATACAAATTGGACATTCGTTTACCACAAAATTAGTTGAAACATAAAATTGAATTGTTAAATTTTTAATTTGAAGTTATATTACAGTTTATAGAAATTTTTATTTTCTAGATTTTTTCCTAAGTGGGTCGTAGAAAAAATATGCTGCTCGACTCGTGTGGATTGTCCATATCGCACTTGAACGATTGAGCACCATCTTCGTCCTCGTGCGATATGGCCATCATATCCACACTAGTTGCACAAACTACAATTTTTTTCAAAATATGCCCTTTTACATTTAAAAACTACCTGCCAAATGTCAAATCAATTTATCCATCCATTTCAAAGTTATCGAATTAAAACATTCAAGTTTTCAAAATTTCAACACCCTGTATTTCGAAAAGTAGCTAGACCCCTTAATCGCGCAAAAAAAATTATGAAAATAATAGTAAAAATTTTTCCGAACAAATTCAAGTAGATCACTAGCACTGCGAATACCAGCTTTGTATAGAATTTCAATATAGCATCGGTGGTTCAGTGGTTAGAATGCTCGCATTGCATGCGGGCGGCCCGGGTTCGAATCCGGGTAGGAGCATATTTATTATTATAAATCGCTGCTTCGTAAACGAGAGAGAGACTAAGGAGGCACAAGTACGCAAAAGCAAGACACATAACGAAGCAATGTAACATAACGTAGCGTAACGTAACGCGTAACGGTCAGATCTTTCGCGTCGCGACCCCTGGTCGCTCAAATATAACCTGGCGTAAAGAACTAAAGTTCCAAAAAGGGTTATGATTCTGAAAAAAGGACAATGTGAAATTGAACAGCCCAACTTCTTTTTCTTCAAGAAGGGTGCATTGAATACAATATTAAATTTGATCTTTTGAAAGCCTCTGAATTCCAAAAGTCATGTATGGCTCGAAATTCTAGCAAAGCTGTTGTAAGCGGGCAAACTCTTTCAAAAATTTTAGGACATGGTGGTGCTGAATCCATAAAGCCATACTTGAAAATGGACAAAACTAATCACGGGAGCACTATAAGGTTTGAGAGGTCACCCTCCAACAAATGGGTTCGACCGACACAAAGCTTCAGTCTCTTGCAGTTCGAAGAGTTTCCAGCAACACTGTGTATTTAACAATACTTTTGATTAATTTGAGGTTGATTTTATTGCATTGTCAATTGTTTGGGTTTCGTTTCGTTTTGTCCGTTCTTCCTTATAAAAATATAGATTATTATGCCACATTAATTATTTTGGAAATCTTTTTTTTTGTTGTATGTTTTTGTCTTTTTTGGTATGTAATCTCCATATACATCTCGAGGTATATATTTTATTTCGAATAGTCACAAATAAAAGGTTTGGCCTAAGGTATTAGATCAATGGTTAATCATAGTCTCCGATAAAATAATTGAATGAATAAAATTAAATTGGTTGGGTACGTGGACTTTTATAATGCTGAAAGTGTCAGTGATAGATTTTATTGATAAACGGAAATGTTTTTACCTGAAAAGTACCTAATAGTCGGATGATTACTATTTAATTCCACATGAAATTGGATTAGATATTCCATATCTCTACCTAGCGATATCTGTTCTGTTAGACGGATAAGCCACTGGATTAATATCAAGAAATGGTATTAACAGATATTTCGGTGAATATTGAGATAATTGGATTTTGATGGATATTTCAACGTAGCATAACAAATACACTTCAATAAACCATTGTAATATAGAGATAGAATTTTGAAGTATGTCGAGTGACGAATACTGGAGCAGTTTGTTGTCGAAATATGAGGGAAATACCAGTGAATATTCCAATACAACCGAAAATAGCTTTCGAACTGATGCAAGGGTAATACAAAATCCATCTTGAGGAAGTCGCAGAGTGTTCTGTAGTATATCTGGGTGGCAAAATCTTCACATGGCTTTTTGTGCCAGTGCCCTCAGTTGTGCGCGACTATTTAGCTTCAAACCTTCAAGTTCCCGGTTAGCATGCTTATTATGACTTTGGCAGTTTCCCCATTCTCGCTTTTCAGTATTGCCGTAAATTTTGGCGAATGTTCTTTGATGAACTTTTTGGCCCATCTCCGTTCTGGGGAGATTTCGTACTATTCTGGAGATTTCTGTACTACCCACATTCTTGTTTCCATACTATTGTCAGTTTTGCGTCGTCGCGGAAGGGTTTCAGTCAAGAGAATAAATTATAATATCTTAGTATTATTGAAGAGATATCGCAAGCTTTTTTTGTACTCTGCTAATGAGGAGAAACGATCAACGGGGTAAAAAAGGAAGAGGAGAGAACATAACAGTATAAAGAATCATTGACCAAAGTGGCTACTGAATATGGTCAACTTCCGTAAACTAACCATAGGCGTGCATTAAATTATTCAATTGGGGGAGACAAAAAACTCTCATATGCATCTTTTTGTGGTGGTACTTCTTGTTGTTAGAGAATTGATACCAGATTTTGGTACATTCAAAAATATAACACTATTGTACAACTCAATATCAACCTATATTTATACTAATACTCATAAATAACCTTTCTAATACTGAAAATCACTATTTTTCAACGTGGCTTTTCTTCTCAACACATTTCAGTACATTAAGGTTATCTATGTTGACACAAGAATTGATGACTAATGTCACTAATGTGGCTTCTCGAAGTGGTGACTTCCATCGAAAGTTGGTTGAATCACTACCACGCCTAACTTCCCTCCTTTTTCTTCTACCTCGTTGAAAACGATGGAGAAACGTGAGTTTGAAATATAGGCAGCCGCACTTCCATCTATACATCAATAACGTTCAGCGTTTAGCGAGATTTAGGGAGATTATGAGCCACATATAATTTTGATATAAATTACACGCTCAACGTCCAGCTGAGCAAGCGCAGCCTTTTCACAATAGCGAATGACCTGTGAACGACGTTACACCGTTACACGTTAAACGTTATTTTGTTTGGTGTAACTTACCTCAAATTTTCTGTTTATTCAATTTGATTTGTATACATTAATATCAATGACAATAGTTATAGATAATATAGAAAACATAATAGGACGTCAAAATAATCAATGTCTCATAGACCACAACTTAATAAGGGGCGCTGTTTTTCACGAAATTTTTGGCGTTGGCAAGTTAAAACATTCAATGCTGTTCATAGTACATTCCAAAAGCCAAAATATAATTAAGTATTAAAATATATTATCCAAAACTATCTGTCCATAGTTTTAATACATTTTAAATAGATTTTCATGTTTTTCCTTTCATTAATCGGAATGAACATGATGCACCTGGAACTTATGTTGAAACCCCACAGCTTAATATTTTCTTGTTTATTCCGACATACGTTATCGCTTATTGAGGTGATCGGTTATTTTTTAACTATTGCGCATTAGCAAAATAACCGATAACGTATAACGTTGATGAAATGAGTGGCGAAATTAATGCACCTTATTTAGGTGGACACTTTTTTGACTTCTTTTCAAGAAACACAATAGTTATTCATAAAACGTTGAATTGATTATATTGAAAAGGAGAAATTATATGCTGAATAAACAAAAGAACGAGAACTGGACTAATATCACATTTTCTTTTTTGTAGTAGATTTTTCCGTGTGTTCATTATTATGATTTGATTTCCAACTATTCAGTTTATTCAAATGTTTATATAGCATGTATAGTAGCTCACGATAACTATTGATAAATTTGAAAAAAAAGGAATTTGACAATTGCTATTATTTGGAATTTATATCCCATCGATGAGAGATTTACCATCTATAGCACTAGTATTTAAACATGTTGTTGGCGTGGCCTCATTGCTATTAAATAGTTGTCGCGTTATTTTCATTTTCTTGGAAATCGAATTTTTCATGTACCTACTCCACCACCGCCATCATTTTCTACAAGCATAGTTACAGTAGCGCGAGGTCCTGGGAAACTGGTGCTTTGTGTATAGTTGAGGATTTTCCAATCTTGAGAATGCTGCAATGTTCTTTGCTCCAATAGTGTTAATGTCCCCTTCTTGCTTCACACATTTACCACTTGTACAACCAATTAAGAATCGCCGATTTCCTAAATTCAAACGCCGGAAATCTACGTATTTTTGGCATTAAAAGAAAGTCCTCCTTTGGGATTGACGAATCTTCTTGTTTTTAGTATACCTCAAATGTAACCAAAACTATGGTACTGGTGTTGTCACTGGAATCTGTATCGAGTTTCTTTGTAGTGCTAAACTTTTTCTTGTCATGTCCCAGGACAAAAAGTTGGTCTTTTTCAGTGATTTTTTCTCTAATTAGTATGGATTTTGTCTTTTCCATAGCACTTTCTGCTACCATTTGACACACACACACACACACACATCTACTCTCCGATATCAAGCAAAAGACCTTGCTGTCCAGGCTGCCAGTGTCCATTAAATGTGCAATTTCACATCCCAGCCGTATTCTGAGGGACCACAACCAGATATAAACAAAAATCTTGAAGAAAATATCTGTAAATAATGAACTTTGATTTGTATTCAGTTTTTCTAACCATACCTACTACTATTTCGATGAGTTGTAATAACAATAATCGTCACTGCGCAAGTAGCCATAATTGCAAAGAACGTTGAGGTGAATAAAGAAGTATTTCGGTCTCTCTCCCTCTCTCTCTCTCCAAAAAGCCTGAAAGTGTCACGTAATCTGTATATCAGTTATCCCAGTATTCCAACAACAATGCAAAATAGGAAATTATATGAAATTACTTTTCTTATGCGTTGATTCGAACACTAGAACTGTAATTTTTATGGAATTAATCGTATTCAAATCGTTATTTTATGTATCTGTGATTATACTCAAGCACGAAATGTCTGAAGGATCATAAAAACTTAGCGGTTGAGCAACAAAAGGACAAACCTGCAACTTTGTATATTCCCGTAATAAAACCACTCTAAACTTGAGGGTGATAAAACTTTATGCAGTGGAATGCCGGAAGAGTTTGTAGTCTTCACACACTGTTGAAGTTGAGATACCGAATTTAAGAAAGAAGAACCGAATTAAATTAGAAAAGATTAATAACTCACGTAGTTTGGACTATGTTATGTTCATTTTCTCCTGAATAATTTATTTGAATTCATAAAGTATGGAGATGAGTTGGAAGGCGGGTTCAATGAAACACCAAGTCAAATTACAATATTATGTTGATTCCAAGCGAGATTGTTTCGCTACTGGGTTTGGTGAAATATTATCATCATCATGCTGGAAAAATATAGTATACTAGATAAAGATTAATTACATTACGCTGGAATAAAATGGATATACATTTTCAGGAAAATATGAAATCAAATTAATGTTCACAATTGTTTTCAGAATGGATACATGATGATGACTTTAGACAAGATGTCTAATTTAACCCTTTTGGGACTCCCACCATATTCAACATTGAAGGGTTTCTCAGGTATTCTTCTTTAAATACAGGATATCTCTAATATAACATTCGGAATAAGACACTCAAAAATATCACCTTGTCTACTGAAAAAAAAACTCCATTCAATAAACTAGATCCTACTTTCAGTACGAATATACATACGAAATACTTGTGGCTTGTAAATTTCTGAAAGCCTCTATCCAATATTTAGTATAAAAACTGCGTGAAAATACCAAATAACTATTGTTGCAGTCACTTCTTGATTCCAGCACTGCCTGCTTGTATAAGCCTCGGATGGTTAGTTGACTAGACGGTTGGTGGTGACCGGTTAGTCAGTCAACACCACATGGCTTGTTCAAACCTTACTAACGGTTGGGCAAGAAATAATAGTGTCGGCTACAATGAAATAAGGAAAATGTGACAGATTGCCGTTAAAATAACATTTTTTGTTATTTGTGTGTAAAGCATGTTTATTGTTTATTGTGCCTTCGGAGCTTGGAATTCTGTTGATATTCGATGAAATATTGTACAAGAGAAATTTTTGGTCAGTTTGCTTTTCCCGCAAAGAAGTATCAACTTAAATATCAATTATAGAGAATTTCAAACAAATAATTGAGTCCAAAGAGTCAAGCAAAAAGATGAATAGAAGCAACCGTAAAGCTTGGGAAGCCAACAGATAATCGTAAAATGATGTTAATGGTGACATTATAAGAGGTGTGAATTGTTTGTTCTCCAGTCAATAGAAAAAGCGTGCAAAGGGAAATTTTGCTGCCAAATAACAGCCGGTAACAGGTACTGGTGGAGGTCCTCCAAAACCTTCCCCTGTCACCGATGTCGCTCAAATTCCTGTCCGTCAAATATTTCAAAACTATTCATTCGTTCTCTGAACGTTGATGGTTTTCTCCGATTGACCTATAAAGTGGTGGAAAGGATTATTTGATATATTTTTCAGCCATCACCTGACCTTACAGTTTAAAAGAACTTGATCATCAGTCAAATCACCTGCAAAATCAATAAATCTAGCCATATTTATTTTAAAACCGAAATTAATATCTCTCGACCTGACATTAACTGATTAATTTTGATAAATTAAATTGACTTGCTGGTCACCGAGTGTTAAGAGTCAACTCTGCATTGAACGAGCGAATTTCAAGTTGACCGAGCGCTCACCACAGTTCAGCCGCTGACCTCTCGGTTACCTACTATTGTACAAACGGCCCTATAGTACCTTTCAATCGTCAAAATTCAATATACCCGGTTGATTATTTTCATTGTTATTCTCCTTTTGTAAACAAAAAATCTAACTGATTACAGTTAAACACATTAATCTGATTTTAATACTTATATTTATCAACAAAATCTAACAGAAAAGATTCAACAAATTATATGTCACTTTCAGTTCATAAAATCCAAAAAAGAAAAAAACAATAGCGGTGACTTCACTCCTATAGACTATAACAAACATGATGCATATTACTCAAGCCTGTCATTCACTCTTAATTGAAATGAATACAACTGAACACATTATTTTTCATACAATACCAAAATAATCAATCAAATTGAAAATTGGCGAGAACTCTTAAAATGTGTGAAGTAGACACTTTTCTATAATTTGTCTCTTCAATAAATTTGTTTGTGTTGACGAAAAGTAACAAAAATTAGAAGACCACTTATCTTAAAATTGTCAGCAGAGCTGTAACAATCTCAACATCCAATAAACTATCCTCCAATACGGTGTGGTGTGCCGGTTGAAAATAGTTATTTGTATGCTTATATAGGCCGCGAAATACCTTTTTAACGGACTCTTTTTGAGCATGGGGAGGGAGCTATTGAAACGTAGGGTGTTTCATTTAAAATAAGCCCGACATTACACATCGAATGATCTAATAATGAAACTGGAAATTCTGAACACCCTGTAAAGAGATGTAGATTTGCTAGAATTTGTTATATCGATGAGTTATTGATTTTCTTCAAAATGTTCACAATTTTTAAAAAGTCAGCATAACTCGGAACCCTCTGTATTTAGGTATAGGAAACCAAAATGAAGAACTATTTAATTTTTTTAGGGCACTCAAAAAAATGCAATAAAATATAGGGAGTCTCATAAGAAAAAATATAACTTTGATACGCCACACTTTATTGGAACATCCTGTATATTTCAAAATAATTTCAAAATGTAGCCTATATGAATGTACAATCTACTAAGGTGACAAACATTCCAAAACTATTACCGTTTCGCTATAAACCTCCACCCCGTTGGTCGTGATTCACCCTGTATTATTGCTCTTGAAGCAGTTCAATTTATTCAACAATGTCACCGTGTGCTATAGAAATAATGGGTATGTTTCAAAATATACAAAATATTTTGACAGTTCTTGACAAAACGCAAAATGTCTGATACTAAGCGATATTCCAGTACCTTCCATTTCTCCTGAACTCAAAAGGAAGCATATACGGAAAACTCTATTGGAAATGAGAAGCAAATTCCCAACTCAATTACTGGCGATATAGTATCTGGTTTGAATGTGGGCAATAACCATTATTCAAAAACACTAGATATAAGTGATGATACAAACTAAACAATTAATGTTAAGATTCATTCTAAATAATAGGTTCGTTCCAACCAGCAATTCTGTTATTGTGCGTAACCAGTAATGGAACTATTCAATGGTGATCTCTCACCAAACGGTTGGAACGTATTTTGAACCTATGTTTTGAACTAATTTAGTAGATGCACCGGTTCTGGCGTACACATCTATATTAGACCTTGCACTGAAAAAATATAATATTACCAGAAATGCACAAAGAATTAGGGATGCTGCTGTGGATACTTTGCCATGAATAATTGATTTCAATATCACTTAGAATATATTTTATCGTATTAACATCAATCAAAAAATAAAAGTATAAAAACAAGACATTTCATTTGTAATTATTGAGCCTTCAGGAGTGGTTTCGGAC
>CAJUYG010006447.1:0-12147 GCA_910591675.1 Galerucella calmariensis | reverse complement strand
TTTATTTAGATATTAGAAATTATACCCTGTAGCAAGGGTGTACAAATTGCAGCATCACAAGTTTGGAGCTAAAATTACAATTTTAAACTTGTGATACTGTAATTTGTACAACCGTGCTACAGAGTACAATTTTTAATAATAAAAAGTATCTTTTTAATTGGAAGTTTCATCAATGTAATGTATTTGGATTGAATTTTTAACACATGCCTACTTTGATAGGTAATGTCGTTTGGGCACCTTCAGTAGGTTTTTTTTACGACAAATCCGAAAAAGGCTTTGTAACCAACAGCGCTTAGCAGGATTTTCAAATTAAATTACACTCTCAGTATTCGTCGTTTTAATCAGTTAATAACTAGTGTGTACACCATATTCAAATCATTCTAATAAAGGATCTTACCTCATCTTCTCCCATTCCAGAGTGAAGGAAATCTAAAACTTTCCTTTGCTCTTGAGCATAGGTCGTCCTTAGGCCTTAAAACTTTTTCTGAATTTCATGCTCTGTTACATTGGGTCTGAGAGCTCTCATGGCGCCTAATATATTCGTTAAAGCAGCACTTCTTTTGAGTTTATTATGATAATCTGGGTGCTTCACCACGTACAGACATGGATGATTCTCATACAATTCTATTAGCAGAGCAGTCTGTTCACTTGACCAAGACACCCTTGAATAGATAAAATACTAATTAATTTCGAAACGTGTTTTACTTGTAGGTTATAGCTTCTTACCTGTTGCAAAATTACAATCACAGGGGCGATTGATTGTATGTATTTCCACTAAATAATAGCACGCAGAGAAACTTTTAGTTTATTAATATAAAACAATACTTCTAATGATCAAAAATAACCTAACCTAACCAAAAATAACAATAAAATCCTCCAAAAAACAAACAAGCCACATAAACGATAGTGAAAGTAATTGTAAACAATCACAATCAACTAGGTTATTCGCGAAAACTGCGAAGTGGGCGACATCTGTTAGTCTACATCGAAACTTCAATAGCGGTGAACAACAAAGCCAGATTACATGCACCGATATAGGAATATCGATTTAGTATGTTGTTTATACATACATCGAGGTTTTATTTAAAGTTTTTAGTATGAATAGCAAAATAGGGTATGTATTTAAAGTACTTTTGTGAGGTATAAACAAATATACATCCATCAGGTGCATAACAATAACGTGATAAAAGTGGTTAGGCTAGTTACTAGTAAAGGCTAGTGCAGTTAGTTAAAAGTGGCTTGAAAAACTTTTGTATGTTCATATCTATAAACTATAGTTTTGTTTAGATATTAAAAGGTTGTTTTGTGCCCAGACTAGCCCAGGCAGCATAAAGAAGTCGATAGAAATCACAACCAAATACCTACCTAATGTTTCTCACCGCCTTCGTGGTATGGTTACCCCTTAACAGGCTTGTGAGGTCGGGTTCTTAATAAACTTAATCCCTTTATTTAGAATATTAATAAAACAGGTTTTATTTTTTTGAATCTTTGATTTATTGGCAAAGACAAAAATATTAATAGTGGTTGAAAAGCGGTATCGAACAAAGACCAGTAGTAGCGCAAGTATTTATCTATGGTTCAATTCAAATTTTTAATTTCAATTGACAAGACAGTTGACAGTAACTTGACAAGATTGTCACTGGGTACGTTCCACTTAAAGCTCACAACGACCGCGACCGCTGAAATACCCGTTCCACTTACGTAAAAAGACCACAGACATAGTAGGCGAAAGTTATAAGTGGAATGCACATTTGAGCGGGTGAGGGACGCAATATGGCGACTTGGTGAAACGTCAACTGTCAAGTTTGTGTGTTGTGTATGTTGTGTATAATAATAAATAAAATAATTTTTGGTGCAGTTCTGCAGTTTTGATTGGATATTTTGCATAGACCGGGGTAAAATTTGATTTCATTATGAGTTCTCGTGAATTTATGGTTGCACTTTTGACAAAACGAGTGAGAGACTCCCAATGTCTCTCCTCTGGAGTGCGTTCGGTTATATTCTCCGGAGACTATCCGATTCTCCGATAGCGTTCGGAAATCAGTTTAGATTACTATCTTATCCCGTTCGGAAAATCAGTTTATTCTCTCGGATACTCTCGAAGCTATCTATCAAATTTGATCGAGAAAAAGTTAGTCGACATGCGCACTCGTGTCATCACACGTTCTTTACAAACAAAACGTGAACAAAATACTAATAAAATTATTATATAAGTATAATAATGGAGACACAATTAGACATAGATGGAAGTACGGAAACATGTGTAAGGCGACAAATCGTTTATCAGTATTGCGGCGTAATTTCCATGTAAACCACCCTCTGCAGTGTATTCGAATTCTTGATGATTTCCAATTGGCTGCGTCCACGTATGCTCTAAAACATTTTGGTTAACTTCAACCTCATTGTCAGATCCCTGGATGTCCTCAATATTTGGTGGTCTGGCTTGAGCTAAAGTCTCAACTTCAAAGAATTCTTCCAGTTGTTGATCCTGCTCCAGATCTACTGATGAACTCTTCTTGTTTGTTTCCATAGAATCAGATGGAAAACTGATTGTGGCGTTAGCGGCTTCTGTTTCTTGGTGCGAGACATCATCGGATAAAACTGATTTGGAACAGCATGGTTGATCCAAAAACCTATTTTCTCCAGTATTCATTTTTTTTGAGACTGTCTTTTTGGGTTGCAATTTGCGTTTGGGCTTAGATTTCTTTAGACTGGAATTTTTGATTTCCTCTTCTGAATCTGAGAAATCTGAACTAGATAATATTTCTTCGTCACTAGACGGCAAAAACATGGGGTCAAGATCAGAGTCAAATGAACTATATGGATCAGATTCGTCACCTGGAAGGGATAGAAAAAGTGGCATATGATTCAAAATATTTATATCTACAGTAGCGGACAAAAGTTTCCAAACTTTTTTCCACTACTGTATTTGAGAATGTATATTTCAAAGGTAAATAATGAATATTACCTGACTTTTGGCCATCTTTCAATGCTAGTTCAACAATTTTTCTACTACGATTACTCATGGCGGCACGTGCACATCAAACAGCGACCAAGATCAAAACGAAACTGAACTGATACGTCTCACACTGACAAGTTACGACTCGAATAAAACGACCGCTGTCAATACGACCGCTGGCAACAATGACATAAATATGCCGCCTATGCTCGGGCGGGCGTATACGACCGCTGACAGTTTTTTTTGGAAAACTGCTATTATTTTGATGAATTTTGTACAAACATATAGAACATATCTTTTAAAAGGTCATTTTTATAACTATTCTTCCCTTGGCGTATGGGTCATTTTTTATCGTTTATATATGGCAGTCAACCTGAACTATTGTTTGTAGGATGTCAAGAGCTACTTTTCACTATCTTCATAGAATTCTTTCTAAAATAAGATTTGTTGAGAAAAATAAGGGGTTGTCCTTGCTGTCCTTCTGAAACACAGCTAATGATAGCTCTTTGGAAGATGGCCACAACAGATTCGTACAGGTATGATTAGTTTTCAGAATTGAAAATCAGATGTACATCTTACTCAAAGACTTTTGATTTTATTTGAAAATAAAGTTATGCTTCCATATTTGTGGGAAAGAGGATTACACATGAAATATTTTTTTATTTGTTGAACCACAGTGTGTGGGTGGAAATTTATATAAATTGGATAATCTATATTTTACCTCTGCTTTTTCAATAAACTGTTTGCAGATCTGTTTGTGACCGATTTAATGTTGTTCGGGCAACTGCTGTTAGAGCTGTAAGAAGAGTCACTGGTGCATTATTTAAACGAGCTCCTTTATTCATTCAGTGGCCCACTGGAGATAAAGCTGTCACAGTTATGCGAGGTTTTGAGGAGAATAGTGGATTTCCCAAAACTATTGGAGCTATTGATGGGACCCACATCCGTATTAATGCTCCAAAAGAAGACCAGGGAGCTTATGTAAACCGAAAGGGATATCATTCACTCCACTTGCAGGTAATCATACCTATGTTTTATATAATTCCAGTTTTTTGTGGTTTGTTTTATTTTATTCTATATGGTTTATCTGTTTTTAGTTGGTTTGTGACCACAGGTGTTGGATCAGTTCATGATCAAAGAGTATTTCGCTTATCAGAAGTGTCCCAATTTTGTAGTGATGAAGAAAAGTTTCCATCCGACAGCCACCTTGTAGGTGATGCTGCATATGAATTGCAGCAACATTTAATGACACCTTTCCGAGACAATGGTTTCCTAACTCAGAGACAGGAAAATTACAACTATCGTCTATCCTCAGCCAGGATAGTTGTGGAAAGATGTATTGGCCTACTAAAAGGACGCATGAGAAGCTTGTTGCATTGCTTGCCTATGACAAGAGTAGATTTGATGGCTCAATATATTGTTGCTTGTTGTGTTGTTCACAACATTTGTATATTGAGAAATGACGAGATAATAAATATCATGTTGCCTCAAAATGAGAACGAGAATCAGGGAAATAATAATGTCCATCAAGCTAACTAGAATGGTGCGATTCAGAAAAGAATCAGGATAATGGAAAATCTTATTTATGTAACTTGTCATCAAAATAACAGTAATGTCGAGTATAATCTATATTATTATAATTATTAATTTTTCTTATTATTTGTAGATTTGAAAACCTTGGAAAATAGGAAGTTTACCAACTCATGAGGTGAAGAGAAATCATGTTACCTCAAAATGTTCATCAAGTAGAGCACTGCAACTTGGAAAATCTTTCATGGCTTGATTATGGAATCACACATCAATGTATGAATGTGAACATTTTCATAAATAAAACACATTGTTATTATTGAAGTTATTTTTTATTATTTACATTTTGTTTTGAACTAAACTCATTATTATTCATAAACAAGTGATTAAAATATGAAGTAAAAGAAAACGAACAGAAAATATTGGTATAGAAAAACGAAAAGAAAAATAATTGCAACTTATAATAATTATCACATTTAGAATTCATAGAAAATAAAAAAACTTATTATCTAAATTTCAAGGTAACAAAAATTGACTTAGGTACAAAGTAAAAAAATACATATAGGAAAATTATAAATATCTATCAAAAATAAATAACTTAACATATCATATAGAGTAGAAAAATAAATACAAAACAAAAAAGTAATCGATCTTAAAACCATAGATGGAGGAATAAAAAAGAAAAATTAATAATTAATGAACTGTCACAGCCTAGCAAAAATACCGTGCTAAAGTTATATCTATAATATCTAATTACTTTTTATCAACTAATTTTGCAAGTAATGCGAGCGTTTTCTCATCCATTTCCATGCGTTCTTTATGCCGTTTGGTACGCGCTTCCTCCTCTTCTGATTTTTGACTAAGTCTCTTTTTCAGGAGAGAGACCACGGTTTTTTTTGTTTTACGGCAATATGAATCTGAAAAAATGTACATAAAATTGGAAGTTTGCGAATAGTTGCTAATAAAAGAAATTAATAAACATACCAGATGACACTTCTTTCTCTGATTCCTGGCTTCTTTGTGAGGACGCTCCTGACGAAGAAGCTACAGCCACCGGCGAAGCCCAGGCTTTTTTTTTTGGAAAATGGTATCCATTTTCTACAAAGAATGCATGTAATTTGAAGCAAGGATGAGAATAATTTTAGAAAACACATATTAACATAGATTTCATTTTCACCACAAAGAACAGCCATGTTCTCCTGTCATTGCCGCTTTTGTTATTGTGGTCTTTCACACTTTTGTAAGTTTTTTTTAAACTTCTCATTTTGGCTGCGCACTGCGGTCCAGTGATCAATGGGATTTTTATTTTCATAGTGTCAGCAATGTCTTCCCAAACTTTTTTTTGGGAAAACTTCCCGCTGGAAAATTTCTCCTCTCTCTCGGCATATGTATCTAGGAGCAAGAGCACCATCTCTGTTGTCCAACGATATAATCCTGAAATCAGTATGGCATATTAGAAATAATCATTTGCATGAATCATTTTGTATAATACATTGTAAATACCTTCCACAGTATTTACACACATACCAGTATTTTCGGTGGTAATGGCATCCCCCTGATGCGCTGAGGCATCTGAGTGTTGCGAGTGACCCTCTATGTTTGCTACAACAAAATTAGAGAGAATGTAATTATTATTTTACTTTCTGACAAATGGATAATAAAAATTTTTCCGTATGGTGCAGACTTTGAAACTCAGTGTTTATACATATTTAAATTGTTCAATAAAAACAGAGCTTACGTACCACTGTCACTATTATCAGCATCTACATCTAGGCCATCTAGCTGCTGCGATTGCACATTTGTAGTTGCGTAGTCTTCTTTTAGTGCCGCATTCATCAGGGCTGTTGCGAAATGTATATCTAGAATAAGAAAGTCAATTCTTTAGGAAATCAATCAGAGAAGATAACAATACAGGAACGATACTATCGCATCAATTAGAATTGAATGAAACATAATTCTTTATATAAAAAAAATATTTTTTAATCTTTTTTTGTTCAGTTTTTTTTTTGCAACAAATAGAATATTGGGGTTCAAAAAACCTCACAAACAAAAAGTTCATTGAGGTTAGGTTAAGAAAAATATATTTTGTTACTCAAAAAAGTTATTCCATTGAGAAATATTGAAATTAATGGGCCCATACCACTTTCAGCACGTCTCGCATCCTCCAGTGACAGTGATATTACCAATGCAACATCAGATTCGGGATTATAGAGAGTTATTTCTTTGGTCGCCATGTTTTAAAACGTCACGTTCTATTAAAAGCCCGTTCAGACCCATCAATATGTATGGGCGACGTGGGCGAGACGCGGTCGCAAACAGTGACGTCATCTATGACGTTGAACGACCGCCTTCCTTAAGTGGAACGATAAAGTGGGTGTTGCGATCGTTGTGGGCTTTAAGTGGAACGCACCCACTGTTTACATTTAGTAATGTCAGAAAAATGTACTGTTTAAAAAAAAAAAGAAAATGTATAAATATAAATGCACAATTATAATAAATTATCAAGCAAATCTAATATTAATTACCAAAAGAAAATAATAAGGAAGGATCTTCACAAATTGGAGCACGGATATGGCACCTAAGATTGCTAATAGTATATCCAACAAGAAACAACAATTTAATATTCACCCTAACTGTATATATATACACTGTACAGGTTCACAAGTGGTAAGTATGTATATTAATATTAAAACCGTGAGAATAATTGAAAATTATGAATAATTCTCTTATTACTTTCAGATCGAGCTCCAAATACTTCCTCTATTAGGCTTTACATGAAGATTTTCATAAAAATGAAGATGTGTTTGACATGAAACGTTTGTACTTTGGTGATTGTCTTATATGTTTTATGTTGTGCAGTCTAAATGTTGAACTGTTATATGACAAATGAGTGACAACAATATTACTGAAGGTAAGAGGTAAATATAAGCATAAATTCTTGTGTACACTAAATTATTACTCCTGAGGAAATCAACCTTAATCTACTATGAGTGATAATCAAAATCTATCATATTATTGTAATTGAAAGTGCATGCAGCTTATCTGTTGGATCCTAGCTGAGCTTCGTGTGTTTCTACTGTCCTCACTAGAAGCGAAACAGGAGGGTGGTATTACAGCACCAGTAAGTTTTCTAATGTATCAGGATGGTGTGTTGATCTTATGCAGGTTATCTACATCTACAGGGTATCTTGCAATGTGGAACAAATAATCATAATCCAAAAAAAAATCAAGTACCAATGGTTCTTCCAACAATGGTGGGATGGATATGATGCACCCAAAGGGTGAGATAAGAAGGTCTAAAAGTATTATAAAATTTCTTTAAAATATCCAGTTACAAAAAAAAAGAGTACAAGATGGTGGAAAGAACATACCTTTGATGTTGTGTGACCTTTTAGAGGAGATGTTGAATTCTTCGTTATTGAACAATAAATCCTTCATCAGAAGTAATATACTTTATCTAAATTCCAATAAATATATATTTAATAGTTTTATAGAAGATATTCCTATTTTAATCCGTTAAAATAACGATTTGTCCATGCACATGGAAACAAGAAGCAGGAAATAGACAAGAGGAAGATACCTCCACTCCTCTACCGGTATAGGCATTTTTGAGTGTTGTCATTGTGTGAACTGATTCATTGGATAATTTTGGTAGGTACTAACAATACCAGAAGTGTGGGTAGAGTACCTTAGACAAACATAAATACATATATGTCAAGGTCATGAAATTTGAAAAGAAGAAAGACCTTGAAGATGTAGGGTTAACCTGTGTAAGATGTAAACAAAACAATTTATTAAAATTTTAGTACTTAATTCATGAGAGGAACTGATACTTTATTTATTTTCTGTAGTCTTGTTATTTTAATTAGTTAGTGTACATTATTGAGTTATTAGGTTTATTTGGAGCGTTTGTTACTTGATTTGGTTATTTTAGTTTTAGCTTATCGATTGGAGTGTTTGTTGAGTTCTTGCAACAGTTAGCTCTATTTTATACTTTCTATCTACTTCTTTTGGTTATAGTTTTATATATTTATATGTATATATTTATTATGTATGTATAAATTTATTAATACTGGTCTTTGCTCGATTGCAAAATGGAACTGTTACATGTTAGTTCAGCTATTTTTATAAAAATTTAAGATACTAATTCAGTAACCCATCTTTTCTAGGTTTATTAATGCAGGGTTGCTTCATATTCTCATTATAAAGGGATGCATACTCTAAAATATCTAATTGAAATCACCCCATCCGGTTTAATATCATTTGTTAGTTAAATTGACAAAGTAATCAGGTAGGCTCGTTTGGCCTTCAAATCATCCTTAAATCCCTTACAGTTCATTTGTTGTAAAACGTACCTGCGGCTTTTATGTTTCTCATAAATTCCTTCAAGTTAAATTATTACAGAGCAGATGTAGGCAAATTCTGACTATTAGGGGTTCAGAACAACTCCCATTTATGACTCCTACGAAAAAATAAAAGCTGCCTACCTACTTTAACTTTCAAAAACTACAATCACTAAAAAAAACCTTATCTTTCATGATTTTGTAGGTACATAAATGTCATATCCACTTATTACTGACGCTCAAGTTATGAGATAATTTTTTTCTAATTCCATAACATTCAAAATATATGAATCTATATGAGTATAAACATTTATTAGAGGAAAGTTCATCATAATTTATCCATCAACATTACTCCTTTTCATATACGATGTATATAAATATTTCCTGTTATATAATAAAACTACTACTTTACTAGAAATTTTACAATTTTTTATCAAATAAATATGTGTTAGGTACGGTGGCTGCTCTAGAAGAAGGTACGTTCCAAGAACCCGGAGATTCGGCAGGAACATCTCATCAAGATACTTCTTGTATGGAGCATTCAGAAAGTAATACTGAAGAAGCACAAGTCAATACAAGTGCGTTACCAGAAAGTAGTGTGGAAGATCAGCAGAATATACAAGACAGCTGTTTCGTTTGCAAAAAAAAACAAAAAAGGTAAAATCGCGCTATTTACCCCTGCATTCTGTCAGCAGAACAAAATTCCTCGAAACATTGAAAATAACTCACGAAAACACACTTGTAGAAGAATTGTCAGAATTATCATCCGATGAATTATATTATCATAACCCTTGCCGTCTCAATTTTCTTTATAAGATCCAGGACAAAACAGAAAAACCCATAACATCTTTTCATATTCTTAGAGATTATCATGCTCAGACATTTAATGAAGTTAGCGACTTTATAACAAAAAACATCGTTCAAGAAAAAATGAGTTTTACTTTCGATTATTTATGCAACCACTACATAGCCACTATTAAAAAAATTTGCAGAAGAAGATAATGGAGCATATGATAACATATTTAGCACGCAAAACTTCGAAAGCAAACTTTTGAATAGTTTTGAAGAAAAAATTGACATTGTGAAGATAGGAAGGAAAAAGTATGTGGTTCCAAAAGGATTCGTTATGGAAGGGAATTTATGTGATATTCTAGAAGAAAAAGAAATATTACAAAAAGTTGCATTTATTTTACGTGATGAAATAAATAAAATTGAGAAAAAATCATTACCAGAAGATCTGAAAATTTCTGATTTGTTGAACGGAGAATGTAATGTTCCCGAGAGCATTAAAGATTTTTACTCCATATTGTTGGGTGGCTTTCGACGTAATCGCAGAAACAGCCGAATTCTTGAAAGAAAAATCACTTCATTTGCTGATTACAATGTCACTAATGGCAAAATAAAGACTAGTAAACATATCACGTTGGGTATGGCATTAAAGAGTCTTACGAGCAGTCGTAAAGTTGCAGAAATCATAAACAGATACGGTCACTGTTGTAGCTACAATGTAATAGAAGAATTGGAGACAGAAGCAACTTTTGCTCCAACAAATCGTTCTGGTCTTTGTCCAGAAGCAATTGTGCGATCAAATAAATTGTGTACTGGCTTAGCATTTGATAATTTTGATCGTTATGTAGATACCACCAGTGGCAAAGATACGTTGCATGATACTGTTGGTATTATTTATCAGACAGATAGTACAGAAAGTGATAAAGACCTCCCAAGTGATGATAGTAGACCTAGTTCTAGTGAATTGTTGAAGAGAAGACGAACATTCGATAGCATTGAAGCAGAATTACTTCCTTACACGAAAAAACCACGAATGGTCGAACATTTATTACCAGTAGGCGATGAAAGACGTAAAACACATGCTGAAATATCAGAAATGATGAAACAAATATCAACATTAGATACGTTATGGATGATGTGCCATGCATTAAAAATTCCAAACACTCCGATGTAGGCAGGTTTTAATAATAAAATAGTGAAGGATATTAATACTTCAAGACAAATTATATCATATCTACCTCCAATAAATGAATCTCCAACTAAACCATCTGTTGTAATTGAAACCATGAAGATCAGTCAAAAGATTGCGGAAGAACTAAATCAAAAAAATATAGTGGTGACATACGATTTAGCTATTGCTAAAATAGCTCTCCAAATTCAATCAACAGAAAAACCATTGTATGATAATTTATTTATACATCCAGGTCCATTTCACATAATGTTGTCATTTTTTAAAGCCATAGGTAAATTTATAGACGATTGTGGTTTAATGACGGTTGCTGTTGATAGTGGCGTAATTGCAAATGGATCAGTCAATGGATTTCTTCAAGGAAAACATTAAAATCGATGCAAACGTTTGCACCCATTGATGGCAGTAGGTTTAGATAGAACTAAATAGAACTGGTACCGTAGTAGATGAATCTGTCTATACGAAATTGACAGAAAACACTTACAATCCTGCCATGAGCATTGTTAATGAAGAAGATATTTCAAAAATTATTAAAAAATATATGAAGCATCGAGAACAATGTAAAATTGGAAACTTTGGTAAAACTGCTCAATTTTATACAATATACATAGATTTAGTCAACTATTATGAAATATTAAGCCGTAGTATTAGAACAGGAATTTTTTCTTTATTTAAATATATACTTGCTAAAATTGCTAACCTATTTTTTGTCACAAATCAACAAAATTATGCTCGATGGCTTCTTAAATATCACGACAATTTACTAAAATTAGAACAAACTCATGCAGACATATATGCAGCTATGAGCGCTGGATACTTCGGTATTCAACGTACAGATAAATCTTTTTCAAGACAGCCAATTGACTTGACCCTTGAACAAACAATAAATGCTGATGCAGGAAAACGTTTGACAGGTGTTATTCACTTCACCAACTCTATTTCTGCCCGGCATCGTTGGGCTAAGAGTCATGATATTAGGACAGCAATTATTTCTCACATATTAGATACAACAGATTTAGCAAGATTCGACGATTCCTATGCACAACTGGAACCTCATATAATAAAGAAAAACAATGACCAGCTTCAACAATTTATAAAAACTTTTGACAAATATATGAATCCATTTGACCCCAATGTAAACCCGGATAATTTATTCAATATTGCGAGTGGCAAAGCTGCTTCCATCGAAGTTGAACAATTTTTATTAAATTTTGAAAAAACCGGAAACCAATTGAAAGAAAAATTTATAGCAGAATGTGCAAGTGATAATACAAGATTTGAAGCAGCAATTAGTAAAGTCAAGTTACTAAATTTTTCATCTGAAACTGGAAAGAAAAAAA
>CAJUYG010006446.1:0-12148 GCA_910591675.1 Galerucella calmariensis | reverse complement strand
ATCTTCACTTTCATAATGTTCATTTATGTCAGTATTGGCATTGTAATTGTCTTGTTCGAAATTAAAGAGTTCTTCAGAAGTCCAAGCTCTTTGAGGAGATTGTCTCTGAGGTATCTGTCTGTTGAAATTTGTAGGAGGATGGCGTGGAATAGGAAGAGTACTTGAAATACTCATAGGAGTAGGCTTATGATTTTGTGTGGGTCTTTGTTGAGGTGAATTTTTATTTGTCCAAACATTTTGAGATTTTTGGGGATTACCAAAAACTTGTTGATTTGTAAAATATCGTTGTGGGGGTAGTTGTCTAGTATTTACATTAATTGGACCTTGTGGAAATGGTCTCTGTGGGTTAGTTTGCCATTGTTGTGGTCTGGAATAATTTTGATAAGATGTAGAAGGTTGAAAAAACTGAGGTTGATGTCTCATGGGAAATTGATGTCTTTTATTAGACGAAGGTTGATGTGGGGGTGAATTATGTGAATGATTACCTTTTTGTAAATAGCGGATATTATTTTCTTCTTGTATATATTGTAAAGCGATTGCTAAAGTAGGGGGTCTCATAGCTCTAATTGTAGAACCTAAAGGTTCTTTTAGACCTGCGAGAAAAGTAGTTAAGGCCTGCTGTTGAAAAAATTGTTTTTCATTTAATATTATATTAGGATCGTGATTATGAAGATCTATTCAAGTTTCAAGTTTTTTTATTATTTCCATAGTAAAGTACATATTGATAGTAAAGTGATATTTGTAGTTATACCTAATCATACATAAAGACACCTAATTGAGCATTTCACCTAAGCATGTCTGCCTGTTTTGTTACATACTCAATCAGGTAGTATTTACTCTGTACGTTATATATTTCAATAGCTAATATTGAATACAAAAAAATAAGAAGAAAAAACAAAACAAAAAAAAACTAAATTACAGTGCAATTAAAGTTATGAGACGAACAAATGTAGACAATTAATGAAACTAAATAATGGATAATAAAAAGAAGACATACTCACGCAAGGAAGTAGTAGACAAGACCATAAACAATACCAGTAGTTTATATGTTATTAAGTCATTATATCAAATATTTCATTTTGGTTAGTTATCAGATGATTTTTCAATTCAATTTGGAATTTCTTTAATTTTTTTATTTGTCTGAGGTGAAACGGGGGAAAAAATTTTGGACCGAAGAAAGATGATGATCTTTGACTAACTGATTTTTTAAAGAGTTTTAGAGGTATCTCTATATTAGTAACTGATCGAGTTAAATGGGTATTTTGTGGTTAAATTTTTTGCCGCTTTTGTATATTCTCACTATACATTGATAAGCAAAAAGTAGTTTAATGTTAAGTATCCTCGATTCATTATACAATTTTTTCGTTGAAAATAGCTTTTCTTTTTTTAGGATGATTTTTAAAATAGTGTTTTGTGTTGTCTCTAAAATTTTATTAGTGGTGTGAAATGCTCCACCCCAAGCTACTATACAGTCTTATCTTAATCTTGATAAAGATTCCACCAGAGAATTATAAAGTATTAGTAAATTTTTCTTTGAAAGAATTTCTCTAAGAACATAAAATTTATGCATCAAGGCTCTCAATCTATTGCTAACATGGACAATATGTTGTGACCAGCGTAGGTGTTTGGTCAAGTATAACACCTAAATATTTAATTTGGGACACTTTATGTATTAGGGGGCAGTTACAATCGATTTTTTGACAGTCATTAGTGTGCAGTTTAATTTCAAAGTTTTCAGGTTGCTTAACGATGGTTGAACTGAAAGTAATACATTTTGTTTTCAACACATTCAAGGTTAGTAGATTATCATTTAACCATAAACTTATCTTCCCCAATGCTGTTTCTGCGGTAAGTTTGACCTCTTGCCAATCTTTACCAGTGAAAATAATTACAGTGTCATCCGCGTAGCATATGACTTTACCAGGGAAGTTATCAATTTGTGTAATGTTATTCATATACACGAGAAAGAGAATTGGTCTTAATACGGTCCCTTGTGGAACACCCACCTTTACTAGGGAATTATAGCTTCTGTCTTTTCCGATTTTTACGCGCTGGGTTCTGTTTGATAAATAGTTCTTGATGAGTTCTAGTGCTACACCTCTTATATAATTACATATTATATTTAAAATCTCTAGACATCTCTGATAAAATTGTTGCGGATGTTCATTAAAATTTTGCCTTAAATTAACTAAATCTCGTGTCAATGAGTTTTCATCTATTTGATCACCAAAGTTTTGTATTAAAATTGTTTTTAAATCATCCCAATCATTATAACCATAAATTGAAATAACTTCTTTGGCTTTGCCAATAATTTTTGAAACTATACCGTGTTATAACAACATATTTTGAATGCAATTTTCATTACCGGCTGTTCTATCGTAAAATTGATTTAATAAAGTTGTAGTTACTTTAATGAAATCATATAATTCACTAGGTTTTCCATCAAAAGGAGGTAAAATACAAAGCGTCTTAACATCAAATTGTGGGACTGACATTGTATTATCGTTTTCCTTATTTATTATAGTAGAATTGGAAATATTATCAGTTAAATTTAAATTAGATATTAAGGTTGCTAAAAACTCTGCAGATATATCACTTGAAGGATTATGAGCAAAGGATTCTGACATAAGTAAGTACTTACAGAAAAAGGGCGATGATCAACTTCATGTCCAGTAGACTGTAGATACTGTATTAGATTCTGGATGAGGAGCTTCAACTGCTGTCGTCCAGGAATGTTTTCTATTTCTCTGAAGGCTGAGCTGCAATTGCTGTCCGTCAGGAAAGTTCTTTTCTTCGGTTTTCACTCAGTTTCGAGTTGCACCGTATATTAAAGTTCAAATCGCGAATAAACGTTTAAAAACGACGAGTTTCCAATACAAGGACCCTTTCGCGATCCTACTGACTGCGCCAATTATATTTTAATATTCGAAACTTGCTTTTTTAAAAACAAATCATATTAAATATATTTATACAATGAAACTTATATACTAAGTGTAAAAAGAAAAGATATTTGTTACTACTATGATTTATGCCAGAATGAATATTAATTGTTCTCTTATCCTATTTATAAACTTTGATTATCCTCGAGAGTTGCTGAATCTGCACTATCCGTGTTCTAGTTTGACCGCTGTGAATGAATAGTACCATTGTCTTATTAAAATGTAACTTGCATATTCGCACCATAGATCTTCCCTCCTGTCGTTGAGCGGAGATCCCCAAGGTGGCTGCCTTCGCGTTAATATCACCCGCTATAATAGTCTACTTGCTACCTTGCGGCACATGTCCCATTATGTCATCCACGGTTTTCTCGTACTGGGAGAAATTTATATTTGGTGAAATATAGCACGCTATTATGGTGAATAGTTTGAATTGGATTACTATGTATCCTTCTCCCCTGATGCACTTTTCAACCCCCAGGCTTGGGTTTCTGATATATACTGCCACATCTTGATTTGTGTCAGTATTCCATCTTGCGTTGGCTGTCATTTTTTTGTTTGGCTCTGATACCAGCTGGATATCTGCGTTCATATCCGCTGCCATTGAGAACAGCAAGTCGTGAGCCATCCTTGCACTTCCGAGGTTAGACTGGATTATAGGGCACATGGGTAAGTGGTGAATAGGGTAAATGTGTGAATATTAAGATAAAACAAAAGAACCATAGACTAGTTGTAAAATACTTTATAAAAAAATTTAAAATATTTGTAGGCGTAGCTACCTAGGTTAAAGCTTAAAAGTAAAGTTAAAAGTTGTAGAGTTGTTAAAACTTAGGTTTGAGGAAAAGAGGTGTGTTTTCCTAGTGGACTGGGTTGTCGCCCCCCCTCTCCAGGGCCAGAGTCAGTATGTTTGGTATCCATGTCGATATTCATTGGGTCTTGGTTCAGTTCCTTGCACAACTTGTCCGCCTTGTCCACCATCCTACCGAATTCGGCTATTTTTAGGCTCTCAATAAAGACCTCCTCGTCCATATTCGGGTTTTGGATTATGTTTTCCAGCTCGTTCGTGTTATGTGCTCTACTGTTTACGCGACTGCAAGTGCTTTGTTTGCGCTCCTCTCTGTAGGTGTGCTTCCTTGTACGTAGTCTTTGCTTTTCAACCTCTCGAGCTTTCTTTAACGCTGCCTTGAATGCCCCGCATTTCATTGTTCCCACTCTATGTCTTGTGGCAGCAGACCTTGCGGTCTGTGCTTTTGCATGTGTCCATATAGTGGTCATAGGACCAGCACTTCTGGCACCTACCTTTTTTCAATCTTCTCTCGATTCTGCAATTTGATAGTTCTACTCTAATGTAATCCCTAACCAATAATTTGTCCGCATCTTCTGCCGACATAGTCAGGGTCGCTGTTTTTGTGTTGTTGTTTACGTTTCTCAGGTCGCTAATACGATTGCCCTCTCTCCATTCACCGAGTATGGCTGCTAATTCCTTAACGACTTCCTCTTTCCCAGTGTCCGCCGTCATTCCTCTAATGTGGACCGTTACCTCCCTGCTCCCCATTTGTCGCGTCTTATACTGAGTGCCAATATCTATGGCAGCTTGAACAGTTTTCATCGCAGCGCGGTTTTTATCCATCGTTAGAATAACCTTGTAACGGGTAGTTACGTATTGCCGGGTAGGTACGTACAGTCAGAGACAGGATTCCAGTGAAAATAAAAGTTTATTCTTAAACATACTATATACAGTAACTATTTACAAAATTGGTTTGAAACGAAACTTCTGTCTTCGGGGTTCCGTCGTAGGCGATGTCTTCTGTTTGCGAAATTGTGATGTCTATCTATCCGTACAGTAAACACAGTAGAGTATCACCTGGTCAAAACCTTGGGAATGGGAAAATCAGGAAAGGGCGGAAGTCAATACCTTCCGCTTTATGTCGGTTTTCTGGATTCACGTTGAAGTCAATACCTTCAACGAAGATAGGATATCCCTAAGTCAGTACCTTAGGGACAGGAACTTCAGGGGAGTACGAAAGTCAGTACCTTCCGTGTTATGTGAAGTCTCCTTAAGGTTATTTTTAATAGTTTCGTTGGAAACAACTTAGTCAATAGTCGATTATTTGTCAGATTGATGTATCATGTCGACCTAAAATAAATGTTGAAGAAAATTAAGAGTTTCATTAAATATCCTAAGTTCATACATGTAAGAACCCGTCAACAACATAACATGGTGTCAGAAGTGTCTCGTCTCGTCGATTTTTGGTATGAAAAGGATGTTTTAATGTAACGAGTCAACATAAAAAAAAACTGTCAGTTTGTGGACATGCCATATTGTCAATGGTGTGATTTAAAATAATAATTATTATGTCCGATATTGAAAGTGATGCAGAAGAATCTGTAGAAGTTACTCAAAAAGTTGTAAGAATGAAACATTCTGGAGTTGGGCACAATATACCTCCTTTGTCACTAAGAGGAAATATTTCAAGAAACTGGGAGGATTGGATAGTAAATTTCAAGATATATTTGAGAGCTAGTGGGTTAGAAGATGAAACTGATACCAGAAAAGTCGCACTTTTACTACATTTTATTGGTAGTGAAGCCAGGAATATTTTCAAGTCATTTGAAGTGGATATGGACACTTGTACTTATCGAGAAGTGGTGCAGCAGTTTGAAAAACATTGCAAGCCAAAAAAAAATCTCACAATTGAGAGGAACAATTTTTTAATAAGGACACAAAAAGAAGATGAATCAGTAGAAGACTTCATGACTGCTTTGAAGAATCTGAGTCTTTCATGTGAGTTGGGCGCGCTTAAGGAAAGTTTGGTATGTGACTTGTTTATTATAGGCTTAAGTTCTAAGCTACAAGTTATAAAGGAAAAATTGTTGAGAGAAGAGTCGCTAGATGTAGAAAAAGTCTTAAATATTTCTAAAAGCATTATTGTCACTCAATTACAAGCACAAAATTTAAATAAAGGAAGTGAAACAGTAGTTTATAAGAAAGAAAGTCAAAGTGCCAAATTTAAAAATAATCAAGGTAATTATTCTAGTCAAGGAACAAGATTTAAAAATAATAAAAATTATTCTAATGGTCCAAGTGCCAGTTTTGAAAATAGTCATAAAAATAGTAGTAGTGGTCAAAGTCGTGGTTATTATAATAATTGTCAAAATGCAGATCAAAATAGAGGTCAATTCCTACATTATGATAGGAAGAAGTCTTATAATCATAAGTATCAGCCTAACAATAATAATTGTAGTAGATGTGGTCAAATACATAGAGATAAATGTCCAGCATTTGATATCATAATATGTCATACTTGTAATAAAAGAGGTCATTTTTCGAAATATTGTCAAAGTACACAAGTCAGAGTGGTAAATAGAAGTATTAACCATGATAATGCTGATAATAATAGTGAATCCTGTTTCGTAATAAAGTCTATTTATAAGGTTGATCATGTAATTGGTAACGTTAATGTCAATAATGAATGGACAGTCAACTTAGCAATTAATGAATTAGAAATAAAATGTATCTTGGATACAGGTGCAGAAGTCAATGTTATGTCTTTTATGGTATTTAAGAGTTTTAATATCAACAATAAAATTTTACCAACTAATGTGAAACTAAGGTCATTTTCTAACAATGTGTTACCAGTAATGGGTCGAGTCATTTTAAACAGTGTTATTGATGGTAAAGAAGTAGAATTAGAGTTTATAATAGTGGACATGTCTTGTCAAACTATTTTGGGTCTTAATACCTGTCAGAAATTACAATTAATTAAAAAAATATCAGTAATTGGTCATGAGTCATTGATGAATGAGTTTTCAGATGTTTTTAGTGGTCTAGGATGTTTACCTAACTCTTGTCATATAGAAATTGATAAAAATATTTCACCTGTAATCGAGCCACCTCGCAGAATACCATTTAGTCTGCACAATAGGTTAAAAGAAGAGTTGGACAGAATGTTATCTATAGGGGTGATAGAAAAAGTCAATGAACCAAGTGAATGGGTTAGTTCAATAGTAGTAGTAAAAAAGAAAAATAAGTCATTAAGAGTTTGTCTAGATCCAAGGAACTTGAATAAAGCCATTAAACGCTGTCATTTTCCGATACCGACTCTTGAGGAAATTCGTTCAAAATTGTCTAATGCAAAGTTTTTCTCAACGTTAGATGCTCAATCTGGGTTTTGGATGATACCGTTGGATACCGAAAGCTCCAAATTATGCACATTTGGAACGCCTTTTGGTAGATTCAGATTCAGTAGATTACCTTATGGAGTTTCATGTGCTCCTGAAATGTTCCATAAAACTATGTCCGATATAATATCCGATATAGAAGGTGTATGTCTATATATTGACGATCTGTTGATTTATAGTGATTCTATAGAAGGTCACAATGCTATATTGAGAAAAGTATTAGAAAAAGCTCGTCAATTCAATTTGAAATTTAATTTCGATAAATGCACATTTTTAATGTCTGATGTCAAATATTTAGGTCATATATTTTCTGCTAATGGCATTAGTCCCGATACAAATAAAGTTAAAGCAATATGTGAGCTACCAGTACCGTCCTGTCTAGGTGATGTTAGGAGATTTTTAGGCATGATAAACTATTTAGGACAATATATTTCCAATTTAGCTGATCATACTACTAATCTAAGAGTCTTATTAAAGAAAAATGTTAATTTTCATTGGTCTCATCAACATCAACAAGAATTTGATTATTTAAAAAAAATTATTAGTCAGTCACCAGTCTTGTCATATTTTAACAATGATGTACCTCTAACATTATCTGTGGATAGTTCTAAATTTGCAATGGGTGCCGTCATTTTACAAAGTAAAAAGCCAATAGCTTATGCGTCAAAATCATTGTCATCGTCACAAGCAAATTATGCTCAAATTGAGAAAGAGTTGTTAGCGATACAGTTTGGATGTACTCGTTTTAAGCAGTACATTTATGGTCGTAAAGTCACTGTCGAAACGGACCATAAACCATTAGTTAGTTTATTTAGAAAACCGTTAGCTGAAGTTCCAGCAAGACTTCAGAGAATGATGTTAAATCTACAGCTTTTTGACTTAGATGTTACTTATGTCCCCGGAAAATATCTATTTATTGCAGACACTTTGAGTCGGGCTCCTGTTGAGTCTGCAGATAATTGTGATACAGTCGAAGAGGAATTAAATATACACGTCAATTTACTTGTTGATAATGTCGCTGTTTCGCCTGAAAAATTGGAAGAAATTAAGTCAGCTACTCTGTCAGATGAAATTTTACAGTCAGTAAGCAAATTCTATTTTAATGGTTGGCCGAATTCAAAAAATGGTGTTGATTCAGAAGTCAAACCATACTACAATTATCAATCGGAATTACATGTTGTCAATGGTATTGTCTTTAAAAATAATCAAATAGTAATTCCTAAGTCTTTACAAAAATCGATATTAAATATAATCGATGAAGGTCATTTGGGCATTGATAAATGTCTCCGTCTCGCTCGTTCAGTAGTCTACTGGCCAAACATATCAGTTGACATAAAAAATAAAGTGGAAAATTGTCAGTCTTGTATTAAATACAGAAGGTCTAATAGTCATGAGTCCCTCCTACCACACGAACCGTCTACGCTTCCATGGCAAAAAGTCGCCGTTGATTTTTTCAATTACGCTAAAGTCACATATTTACTATTGGTGGATTATTATTCGAAGTTTTTTGAAATTTATCCAATGACCAATACTAGCGCGAAGGAAGTGATAATGACTTTAAAATCGATGTTTGCCAGACATGGCATACCTATGGTAGTTATGTCTGATAATGGTCCCCCATTTTCGTCCTATGAATATAGGTCATTTTTGAATGATTGGCACATTACGGCTCAAACGTCTAGTCCAAACTATCCTCAAAGCAATGGACAGTACAAACTATTAAAGGCATTTTTAACAAATGTCTAGAACACAATTCAGATCCGTACATTGGTATTTTGCAATACAGAAATACTGAACTCGAATGTGGCTATTCTCCAGCACAGTTGCTAATGTCTCGTACTTCAAGGACGAAATTACCTGTAAGTGAAAATGTTTTAAAACCCAAACTTATAGATTTTGATCAGTATAATAATTTTATTAAAAAGAAACAGGCGAATATACAGGAAAATTATAATAATAAGCCAGTCAAAGATTTGTCAACATTAGAATGTGGAGATGAGGTTTATTATCAGAAATGTCCCTCGTCCCCATGGTTTCCAGCAACAGTAGTTGAGGTTGGTCCTTTTCCTAGATCTTATACCGTAAGAACTCCTGATGGTGTTCAGTATCGTCGCAACAGAAAACATATTCTAAAACCGGCTTCCGCAGCACGTAGTACTGTTTTAGAAAATAACGAAAGTTCAAGTAGTTTTGTTGATTTAGAATCACTAACTTCAGAGCTTGATGTTCAACCCAAAGTTGTACAAAGTTCTGTTCAAACCAGAAGTGGTAGAACAATAGTTAGACCCAGACGGTTTACATTTTCAGAAAATGACTGAGGTTATTCTGGTAAATTGTTTACTTTTATTTTTGTTATTTATCGTTAGTGTTTTTTTTATTTATAAAAAAAGGGGCGTGTTATGTGAAGTCTCCTTAAGGTTATTTTTAATAGTTTCGTTGGAAACAACTTAGTCAATAGTCGATTATTTGTCAGATTGATGTATCATGTCGACCTAAAATAAATGTTGAAGAAAATTAAGAGTTTCATTAAATATCCTAAGTTCATACATGTAAGAACCCGTCAACAACATAACATTCCGTACGTGAACGGTTCAGAATATTCGCTGAAGTCAATACCTTCAACGAAGATAGGATATCCCGAAGTCAGTACCGTAGGGACAGGAGTTTCAGGGAAGTACGAAAGTCAGTACCTTTCGTACGTGAACGGTTCAGGATTTTCGCTGAAGTCAATACCTTCAGCGCGGACAGGTTTATTCAGACAGGTCAATACCCTGCTGAACGAGGAGAGGAATTGTCGACAAGTCAGTACCTTGCCAACCGGAGAAGGAAGCCCACCGAGTCAATACCTCGCTAGACTGACTGCTACGATTCTCGGTCGTCCTTTTATATCTACACTGGCTTGGTAAAAACAGTTTCGTATCGATCCATAGTCGTCTCTAGAACGATGTTTCGGTGGGATATCGTTACAACCTTACCATCCTTTGTGCTTCTTACGTTCCTCATAGCCTTCTTTTCTTCTTTATTTCCCAGCGCCTTCTTGATGTTGCTAAGGACCTCAGCATACGGTCTGTTTTCTGCGTTAACAACAACTGCATATGTATTTTTCTCTCTAGGTTTGGTGACTTCCGCTTCCTTGTTGTTTGTAAACATGATAATATTCTTGTTGTCATTAAAGAAGATGCTTTCGATCATTTTCCTCATCACCTCTGTTAGTTTTCCTATGTGATGCAGGGCTATCTTCTGATATTTTTCCGTGCTTTCCTTAAGTTTTATAAGTTTATTCCACATATCAGCCTCTGTATCCTCCAGTGGCATTTGGATGACTGACCAGTTAGATACTTTACCTCTCATTGCTGTGGAGAACGCCACTCGTTCAAAGTCTGAGTCAATGGTGGTCAGTTCCGGGAAACGATCTCTGAACATTTTTGGTAAACCCGATGCCCTGTGACTTTGCTCCTTGGGCAGCAACAAGACTTCAACTGTTTTATCGTTGGTTTCCAGGGGATTTCCTGTCGTAACCGTGGTCCTTCTGTAGGATGTGTCTGTCCACTTGCGGTTTACCACTGTCAAAAAGCTATCTTGGGTGCTTATGTTTTCTGCTGTTTCGATCTTGCGCTCAGGAACATAGGGTTCTGTCCAAGCCTCGGTTTGAGTTGCAATTTCTCTCGTACAGGGAGGGACTGTTTGCGTCTCCGTGTCTATACCCAGCACTTCTGGTTTCGCGTCCTTATGCTCCTCGAGCCAGGTTTGGACTAATTTTCTGTTAAACCAGTTGGCGTTTTGTTCCAGCTGTTTACTAAGCTCCTTCATTTCACAGGACGTGTTCGGGAATTCCGTAACCGTCTTCTTGAGTTTACCAAGTGAGTGGTTATATCTTTCGATAGCCTCTATGATGGTGTATACTTCTGGTACCGAAATGTCCCTATATGGGGTGTTTATGTTGTCAGATGGATTTTTCTTCGACGCTCTTTCCTCTTACTCCATACTGAGGTCCACTACTTCAACTTTTCTTTTCCGAATGTTGTCGGTGGAAGTATCCAGTGAAGTACTTCTTTGCATCGGAGAATCTCCGGATGATTTTGGATAGAACAGTGCACTAGTTTTCGGAGTGCATGCTTTCGGGGTGTGGGTCCTAGGAACCTTATATATATCTCGTAGAGAGGATCTCCTCTGAGAGAGGATACCCTGGCTCTTAGTAAGAATGTTGCTATCGTAAGCTATTGTTTTTTCCGACACCTCCTTGGGTCTGTCTGGTCTTCCAGCAGGCTGGTCGCCCCCATTTTTTTTTCTGATTTGTATCCATGTGTTCCCACAAGTTGGGCAGATATAAGGTCCAGCGGGACAGTGCTCCCTTACCCCGCTAAGGCTAAATAACCCCTTCGGGTTGCCACTTCCGTCGGGCATCGTTCGCGACACTTCTGTAACCCCCAGTGCCATGCATCCCTTGGGCACGATGGTGTTACACCTTGGGATTGGGGGGTTTTTTGCCGCAGGTTTTCTCCTTCGGGACTCTTTACCATTACCATCGGGTTACCATACCATAGCCGAGAAGGTCCCCGTTTTTCGGCGCCGGGAACTCGCTGTTCGCCCTCCAAATCTGGTAGGACTTGTCAGTGTGTTCGGATGTAACTTGGGCCTGTTGGATCTTCTACTGGTATTTCTTGGTGATTTCATTACTGCCACGATTCCCTTCGCCTTCATGCCAAAAATAGCAAAGCGTATTGTCTTTATTCAATTCACAGATCTGAAAAACGAGAATATTAATTTTAATAGCAATTATTAATATATTATTATCTTCAATTCCAAAACTCACCGTAAAATTATAGCTGTTAAGTTTGGACTTGTAATAAAAAACTGAAGATTGCCCAATAGGCGAAGGCAAAACAGGCAAAACACGTTCTTTTTCTTCCCGACTCATTCGTTTTTCCTCTTGATGGTTTCTATAATTTTCTTCCATGTCTTCTTTGTTTTTTCCTTCGACAATTTTGTATGCTTCACAAAGATCGCATAAATCTTTTTTTGGTTTGAAA
>CAJUYG010006445.1:1208-12151 GCA_910591675.1 Galerucella calmariensis | reverse complement strand
ATGCAGTCTTGCCAGGATCACCCTGGGCGACCCTGGAAAGCTGGCGCAGAAGAAATATTTGGCGATGACCAGGAAAAACCTACGTTTAACAGTAGGATTTCTGACTGGTCACTGTCAACTAAGGAAACACCTCCATACTATGGGGTTAGTGGACACACCTCTATGCAGGATGTGTGAACAGGAAGATGAAACTGTCAGGCATGTCTTATGCGAGTGTCCGGAGTTATCGTCAATAAGAGAGTGTGTGTTCGGTGAGTCTTGGCCTACACCTGCCGATATAAAGGAGATGTCTCCTAGTGACCTGACCACCTTCCTGAGAAGGACAGGATGGACAATGACCTAGGAGGACAACTCCTCGGGAGGATGTACAATGGGTCACATGTGGCCTAAGTGCTGTGAGCCTACACACTCACCCTCCCCACTCTACAGATACAGATATTCCTTGTTTGCTTGCTCTCTCTAATCAGGTAATATCAAATAGGTTTTTCGTCCTAATACATAAGCGACTTTGCCATGACACCATTTATTAGAGAGGTTTTAAACCAAATAAATTTTGACATACGTTACACGCTAAACGTTAAACTGAGCAAGCGCAGTCTTTCTAAAATAGCGGATGACATTTTTAATTATTTTGGTTTTTGAAGCCATAACCTGTGAACGACGTTACACGGTAAACGTTCGATGTAACTAACCTTAAATTTTCTGTTTGTTTAATTTGATTTGTATACATTAATCCATGACATTAATTATGGATAATATAAAAAATATAACTAGACGTCGAAATGATCAAGGTCTAATAGAAGAATTTAATAAGGGCCGCTATTCTTCACGAAATTTTCAGCATACATTAGGCAAAATTAACTTTAAAACTCAGCGTTGACAAGTTAAAATATTCAAAGATGTATATAGAATATTTTGAGACCCAAAATATAATAAAGTAATTAAATATGTTATTTAAAATTATTTGTGCCTAGTTTTAATACAATTCTAATAGTTTATCACATTTTTTTTATTCAACGAAATAAACATAATACACTTGACATTATGTCAAAATCTTACCGCTTAATAAGGTTTCGTTTATTTCGACGTAAATAACGGAGTACGTTATCGCTGATTAAGGTGATCGGTTATTTTTTTACTATTGCGCATGAGCAAAATAACCGATAACGTATAACGTTGATCAAATAAGTGGCTTAAAATCTCTCTATTCACTCTTTCGATAATCTCTAACATAAACTGCCAAACCTTCATTTAAATTAATTTCCCCGTTATTTCTTTATGGTAATGTTATGAATAATTCTGTTTATCCAATATTGATTTTTGATACTCATTTTTGATCTAATACTGAGGGTAATAATATCAGATCATATTCAGTATAATACGAAGTTTATGGCCCAGAAGCACTTTAAATGGTGTTTCACCAGTACAATGAGGCGTATTAGGATATTGGAACAAGGGTCTGCTAATTATTAAATGATTATACAGTCCCGCATTATATTGAGAGCATTTTTCAAAATTTTTACAGAAATTTTAGCTTGGCCGTGCTGGGTGAAAGGATGCACCTGTCAGATGCTCGATTTTACTACAAACTAAAATAAGTTTGAAACTCCTTGCCAGTAAAAGTGGCAGCAATATTGTACATTGCTCAGAAGGTAAACCAAATCGAACAAAAACTGAAAGCTCTTACTGTACAAAAGACATATCACAACATCCTATCCATTTAGACATAGAGTCTTCAATCACTATGGGATGTTCATTAAAATATGGATCAAAAGAGATCTGCATATAATCTCGTCCGTGGTATTTTCGGCTATTTCCATAAGCTAAAATAATATTCGACATGTCTTGGGAATTTATGGCACACCTTGTATAATATCTTGCTATATCTTCTATATAACTATTAATGGAAGGTGAATATCTTTATAGCTTAGTACACATGACTAGAAAGTCAAGAAAACATTGTTGTATTCTGTGTAAAGATTTAATTTTTAAAATTGCAAAGCGCTTTCGGCTATTAAGTCATCTTCAGTGCGATACCTGCAAGTAAATAATAAAAGTTGGAAATGTGTAAAATAAGAAATACGTAAAGACTTACTTACTCGTCAGGTATGTGATACAAGAAACCTAATTAAAGCCTGTGTTCGGGGGGTTTTCGAGGATCGGCTGCGGCCTGTCCAAGATTTCGACCCTCCGAGCATTACCTCTCGTTACCGGAGAGAATTGTCTTCGGTATCGGAGGGTAATGGGTTGAGCTACCCATCAGGAGCGTCCCCAGGTTGCGGATAGGGGAAGGCCAAAGACGTCCCGTATGTACGTACGGGAAAGAACTGGTCCGTTGGGAAATAAGGAGGGATGAAGGCTATAAATGCCCAATAATGCCCAATTCCGAATACCCAATCGCTGACAAGCTCGCGACACAAACCGCAAACCGCATGGTAAAGCAACGACCCCCCTGCTAGGGTAAGGCCTGTAGAGGGTATGCCGAGCTATGCGGATCGGGAGGCTTGGCTTAATCGCCCGGCCTACGTGGATGAGGACCACTATAAAAAACCTCCCAAATCCCAAGGTTGAGTGGTCGCCGAAGGGATGGATGGCCGTGGGACAGTCGGTTTCTAGACCACTAACCTCGGGGCAACTGGCGCACCTCGTTGTATATAGCCTTGTACCTGTATAGGGAGCTCTGCAGGTATCGACCTCTTTTCTCCTATACTCGTGGGAACAGGTATGGACCAAGAGAAAAAAAAACAAAAAAACAAAAACCACTAAAGAGCCTACAGAGACTCTTAGTAAAAGGGATTTGGAGGGTATGGAAACAATGGAGACTACAGAGTCTCCGGCGCAGCCTAATACCTCTGATTCCCTAGAAACAATACCACAGGGAGACGCTAAGGCGAATCCTGTGGATCAACAAAAAGCTTCACGTGGGAAAATTTCAGGTGCCCAGAGAAGGAAGCTCAAAAAAATGAGGGAAAAAGGCATTGACACTAAGACAGTGTTGCTGCCGACTCCCTCAACATCAAAACAGGGTGAACAACAGCAGGCAAAGGGCGTTAAGCGAACTGTGTCGGCTAGGAGTACCCCTGATATGAAAAAAGATAAGAGGACCAAGTGTTCTGGGGGAAGCAATACTGCTGGTACCATGAAATACAGCGTGGCCCTCAAAGGGATCAAGGCTGCTGTCGTCCCTAAAAACTTCCCGGAGGAAACTGTCTCGGAAGATCAGGTAGGGACTATCAAAGAGTACCTAACCAAAATGATCGACGTGGTGCAAAAGGCGCCAAGGTTTGAAGCCAGTCGATACATGGACAGCTACTATGGGCTGATATGCGCCAATGAAGAGTCCTTCAACATAACGAGGGACTACTTGGCAAGTCAGACAAACTGGAAGCTCATCAAGAGTGATGAACTTCCAAAACAGCAACGAGTCCTTGCCTTACTTCCAGAGACTAAAAAAGAGGATCTGAAAGTGGGGCTAAAAAGACTCGAAAAGCAGAACCCAGGGTTGAGGGTTGATCGGTGGTTGATCCTTGGCTCCAAGTCATCCGATATGGGACTACATGTGAGTCTCCGGATTGACGAGGAGTCAATGAAAGAACTAGTCCGGGCTCAATGGAGACCGTACTACTTATTCCAGCGAGCTAGCTTCAAGATCCTGGAAAATATGACCGAAGAGGAAACAGGGACTGAACAAGAACCTGAACCAACAGCCTCCTAGGACATTCAAGGTGCTGCAAGTCAACCTACAGCACAAAAAGACGGCCACAGCTGTTCTACATCAAAGGGTTGTGGCCGATAACATAGACATCGTTCTAATCCAGGAACCTTGGATAAACAAAGGTAAGATACTAGGGCTTAATATTAGGAAAATGGGACTGATAATGGGAACTAATTGTACTAAAGTAAGAACTTGTATCTGTTACAGATCTAAATACAACTTGATGCCAATCATGGAACTTTGTACGGGTGACATGGTAGCAGCAAAGACTACTCTTGAAAAAGATGGGGAGATAATAGAGACAATAATAGTGTCTCTTTATCTTCCCATTGACTCAGAAGAACCATTACCGGGGGCTAATATGAAGAACCTGATGGATTACGCTAGACGACACAAACTGGATGTTGTTGTAGGAGCTGATACCAACGCACACCATTTTAGTTGGGGCAGCAAGGACAACAACACTAGAGGTAAGAAACTATTTGACTATTTATGTACCACTGAACTTGATATTGCGAATGTGGGCAATACGCCAACATTTAGAACATTGAGGGGGGAATCATCAATAGATATAACTCTCTGTACTTTACGAGTCGGGGAGATGATAAGGCATTGGCATGTATCGGATGAACCGTCGCTGTCTGACCATGCCCATATATACTTTGAAATAGATGTAGAAAAAACGGCTATTAGAACATACAGGGATCCTAAGAGTACCGATTGGGTATCATACAAAGAGGACCTGCTTTCTAAAATCCGCACACACCACGGCAGACCTAAAACTGCCGAGGGGATAGAAGGCACAGCTACATGGCTGCAACAGACCATAGTGACCTCCTATCACAATAACTGTCCGATACGGGAAAGTCGCTCTCCCAGACAAGTTATCTGGTGGAATAAAGAGCTGACAAGCCTAAGGAAAGAAACAAGACGTCTTTTTAATAAAGCGAAAAAAACAGGCAACTGGGGAGCATATAAGGCTAAACTAGGTGCGTATAATGAAAAAATAAAAGAATCAAAGAAAAAGTCCTGGAGGGAATTCTGTGAGGACATACAAAGTGTCCCTGACAGGGTCAGAATTAACAGAATTCTCAAGAGGGACACTTCTAATAATGTAAGATCTATCCAGTTGCCGAGTGGAGGGTACACAAAGACTGAGGAGGAAGCTTTAGAGCACCTTCTTGGTGTGCACTTTCCGGGCTCGGCAAGGATAAATTCGAGCGATGATAACAGGCCAGTAGTCAAAACGAGGGCTACCAAAGAGGACTGGAAGATAACAAATGAGATTTTCAGACCACATCTTATTAGATGGGCTGTAGACTCATTTGACCCCTACAAAACCCCAGGACCAGATGGCATATTTCCCAAGCTTCTGCAAGAGGGGATTGACATCATCATGGGTCCTTTAGTTTTGTTATTACGCAGTAGCCATGCTTTAGGGTATATACCAACTGCATGGAGAGAGTCAAGGGTGGTGTTTATTCCCAAACCAGGGAAAGAAACTTACACCCAGGCCAAATCCTACAGACCAATCAGTCTGACATCATTCATGGTGAAAACCATGGAGAAAGTAATACAGATGCATCTGCAAGAAGGAGTGCTTAAGAGCATCCCTCTACACACACTGCAATGGGCTTATCAGGCAGGGAAATCAGGAGAAGCTGCTCTGCATAATTTGGTCTCGAGACTCGAAAGGAGCCTGAACCAAAAAGAATTTGCCCTAGCAGCATTTTTAGACATCGAAGGTGCTTTTGATAACACTTCGATGTCATCAATAAACAAATCCCTCGAAAAGAGAGGGACAAACAACACCACATGCAGATGGATAAGATCCATGCTTGAACATAGGAGAATATCGGCACATATGCATGATACAACGTACACCGTCAGGACAACTAAAGGGTGTCCTCAAGGTGGAGTACTTTCACCACTACTGTGGAATTTAATTGTGGATGACTTGATCTGCACACTAAATGATCAAGGCATATGGACGCAGGGCTTCGCGGATGACCTTGTGATTGTTACCCAGGGAAAATTCCCAGAGACGGTCGCAAATGTCTTACAAGAAGCACTGCGAATTGTGGAAGACTGGTGCCTTAAAGAGGACCTAACAGTCAATCCAAAAAAAACCAAACTAGTTGATTTTACGAATAGAAGGGCTCTTCCAGAGGGCAGGGTACAACTGTTCGGAGAAGCACTCGAAATATCCAAAGAGGTGAAATACCTGGGAGTGACCCTCGACTCTAAATTGAATTGGAGGGCACACCTGGAAAGAACTACTACCAGGGCAACCAGACTATTTTGGCAATGCAGAAGAGTTATGGGAAAAACCTGGGGAATAAGACCTGAGGTGGTACACTGGCTTTACACAACAGTGATTAGGCCTACGGTCACCTATGGAACGGTAGTCTGGTGGAGAAGGACAGAAGTGTCCTCAGTAGAGAACAAATTGGCTACAATCCAAAGACAAGCTCTCCTCGGTATTACCGGGGCAATGAACAGCACGGGCACGTCATCAATGGAAGCCCTTATAGGCCTCCCTCCTCTGGAACTTTTTGTTAGGGCAGAGGCGATGATGGCGATTCTTAGACTGAAATCGGGAGGCATGTGGACCCCGAACAATGTACGTGGGGGACATACCGATATAACTGGGACAATACTAGACGAACCAAACTTTCAGATGGGTCTGGTTAGTATGATACCAGAGAATATATTCACTGAGCGAGTGAATATTATCATTCCATCTAGGCAACAGGTGATGCACTCGGGAAATCCCGGGGATATCAGCTGGTTCACTGATGGATCTAAAACTAACCATGGCACTGGGGCTGGTATAAATGGACCTAGGAAGAAAATGTTCTTCAGCCTTGGTAGATACACGTCTGTATTCCAGGCAGAAACAATTGCTGCTATAGCCTGTATTGATGAAAATATCAAGAGGGGTTATACCGGACAAAGAATAAAAATATTCACTGATAGCCAGGCATTGCTGAAGGCTATCAGCAATCCTACCACGAAATCTAGACTGGTTAAAAACTGCAAAGAGTCCCTTAATAAGCTGGCAAGAGACAACACAGTGTCTCTAGTATGGGTGCCGGGACATGAAGGGACTGCTGGTAATGAATTGGCGGACCAGCTAGCTAAACAAGGCTCTAAAGGAGACTTTATAGGTCCGGAACCGTTCTGTGGAATCACAAAGGATTACATAAGAGGGGAAATCCGGAACTGGCTAGACAAAGAACACCAAATTAAATGGAGGTTGACAGAAGGTCATCTTCACACAAAAAGTCTACTGAAAAAGGTAAACAAAGAACTCTCAACCAGTTTATTGAAACTGAGCAAGAGACACTTGAAGACAGTAACCGACCTGGTTACTGGACATTGCACTCTAAGGAAACATTTGTACAGAATGGGAATAGTCAGTGAACCTTTCTGTAGGAAGTACGAACTAAGGGATGAAACACCTATTCATATATTCTGCTCATGTAAGAACTTAGAAGGACTCAGACAGAAGCATTTTGGAAAGGAAACTATACAACCATCAGAACTACTTAAAATCCCCCCAAATAAGCTAGTGGCCTATATAGAGGACACGAAACTTTTGGAGTGGAAGTAGATAACATTGGGAATGGTACAATGACTTAGGTCAAGTGCCCGGGCTGTTGAGCACAACCCAAACGTTTGAATGAATGAATGAATGAACCTAATTAAAGGTCGACTACACATTAACGTCACAAAACAAAATTTCTTGAATTTACATTAATTTAAAATAATCCCCTGATTGGGGTGAACTGTCTTTAAATTTTGAGCATTTTTAGTTTAATTTTTTATGATCTTCCTATACTACACGAACACGTGTTAGTAGAACGGAAATTGAAGTGATACTACTTTAATTTGAACAAATGACAGATAACAATCTAAGTGAACACAGAAGTCAAGTTATCCAACATGAGTATAAAAATAACATTGTAATAATTTTGTGTAAATGTAAATATTAAAGAAACCATTTAAATTTGCAAAAACTGTTGTGAATAAAGTAATTCGGTAATGTCCCAAAACAAATATGTAAATTTCCTGAATAAAATGGTAAATAAATAAATTTGGTATTAAAGTCTAATTAGAACCCATCAAATCATAAGATGCTGAAAAAAATTAAGGGACTAATGAGAACCCATTACTAAATCTAATTCAGAATAGAAAATTTTCACATAGGTCAAGAGAGATTCCAAGTCGACCTTTAATTAGGTTTCTTGTATCACATACCTGACGAGTAAGTAATTCTTTACTTATTTCTTATTTTACATATTTCCAACTTTTATTACTTACTTGCAGGTATATCGCACTGAAGATGGCTTGATAGCCGAGAGCGCTTTGCAATTTTAAAAATTAAATTTTTACACAAAATACAACAATGTTTTCTTGACTTATTAATGAAAGGCCACCAAATGTATGAGCGAGCGAATACTTCCATATTACAACCCAAATTAATGAGATGTTATTATTTTAAAATAGTATTTCAACATTTCTGGGATATTTTAACGCCACGCTGAACACTTTAGCTCTATTGTAATTTCATCTCATAAATTAGGGCTTGAAATAGTCTGAAAGTCATTTATGTCACCACCAATTTTTTATGTAGAATTTATCTTTGGAAAGAATTGGATCAGTTGGGAGAATTTATTAATTTGCTTGAAATCTAGTGATGGAGATGATTCTTCTACATAATTCATGTGGAAAATATTTACTTCCGTTAATGGAAAGCCTGAAGAATATGTAGGTTTTTGTATAGTTTCCAAGAGAACTCTAAATGAGTAGTCGGAAAGTATAAGGTTTTCATTTTAAGAAAAAGGTACGAGTAGGAGCATTTCCCTTTTTTCATATTTATAATGATTACCTTAAACTTGCAAGAATATCCTCCAAGAATAGGTAGAAGGTTGTTGGGTATGCTGGGATGTTACTGTGCCTGCGGCAGATTCCAGCTACATTTAATTTTCAAATTTATTTATTACAATGCTCGAATTTCTTCTCCTTCTCTTGTCCTCTTTTGGTTCTTTTTCTTCAAGTCCTTCATGATCGACGTTATCCAGTAAGTTCAGTAAGTCTTATCCCTTTTGAAGCACAATACAAACAATACAACAATACTTATTTTTGTCACATGCTGCAAAATAGCAAAAGACCAAAATAACGTTTTATAATCACTCTTTTTTTTGGGATTTTTGAATGGAGTCATGAATGAGCCACGGCTCTATACCATATCCGTCATCAGCAAGTAGCATGACATTGTTTTTATTTTGTAAATGAAGCCCTATTTGTGAATTTCTCCATATTCTTGATTCGTGGACTGATCCAGGCCAACTAACGTCCGTACTAGTGAACATCTCTCTTGCATCAAAAGTGACTTGCATATTCAGATATTCAGTGTAGGATGACCTTTTTGGTTGACATATTCATCACCATGGCGATTTGGTATACTTGCTTTGTCGTGTCTCGCATCCATAAGTTCATGGTTGGTGGACGAACACTTTATCTAGTAATTTGATTGCGCCACTATGATGACAATCACTGTACGAGATACTGTGGCTTGACTTACACCCAGCTCTTGACCAATGCCTTCCTAATATCCAGGGTCACTGAGATAGCGGAAACATATCTGTATTCTTAGGACGGATGATAACGCACCTCCTCGTGTTTCAGCATTATTTATTCCCAAAAATCTGTTGACCAGCTATTGCACATTTTCCTCTTCAAACCGGTATAATTATTTGTTATCATGAACAGGTGTTGATAAACGCTGCTCGTGGTGTTTAATCTCTCTCGGTTCCACAACATCTGCCATCGCTACAACTGATAACTACACGACTGAGTCTACTACTGACCACACTTTAAATTATTGAAGGATGTCCTTTTTATTCAAAGTAAAAGGTAACATTTATGAATAACTCAATACTTCTCGTGAAAGATATGCTCATACTCATACTTTCATTGGGAATTGATATGAATGCGAGCTGGAGGATTTCCTACACATTCTGCAAGTATCTGTATTCCATGTATGATAAGCAAACATCATCACAATTCCTAGAAACCAACGATACAGCATTTTCTATATTTTCTTTCTTTTCTAAATTCATAATGATAAATTCATTCTATTGTCCACTTAGGTAGTAGAAAGACTAGTTATTGTTGGATTTCGTATAATTAAGTTAATGAATGAATTTTTAAAAACATAATTTGAGCTTCCCAAAATATTTTTGCCGCAGGATGATATTATTATATTTACTGCGAAGATTACTGATGCTTATTAGCAGCACACAATCAGGAATGTGGCTTTTCCCACAAGGATCGCTTAATCGTTTATATTAATTGATTAAAAAAAATCGCGACTAATTTTATTTCAAATTCGTAAAAATAGTATGTTAAGTATTAAGAATGGTAAGGCTTGTTTACCGGTCTACAGCAATGTTTGGAGGATGAGCGTAGCAAAGCCTCCAATTTTTCTGGAGACCGGTATTACCCTTAACGTTCGAGATGCTTATACCATTTTTTGCGCGATCGTACCTATTGAAATGAATTTCGAATAAAATAATTTAAATTTCTTCGAAATGAACGAAATGTCAAAAGTGACATTTATACTTTTCGATCAGTTTAAAATATAATTAGCATTTTGGTAAAATTTTTTTCATGCTATTTATTACTTTTTATATTGTTCTCTTCATTGAAAAAATATAAATCTTCTAATTTTTGTTGTTCCTTTTGTGTAATGAATGAAGTAATATATTATGTAGGACCACTTAAATGTATGTAGGGCTAAGACGTCGGTAAGTAATCTACTTACCGACGTCTGAACGGTAAGTAAATCACTTACCGACGTATTGGACTTAGGAACCAGTAAACACAACCTACCGTCCTGACAACCGATGCTGTAAATAAACAAAAAAGATCGATCGCACAAAAAATTACTTATTATGGAATTGTCAAGCTTGACGCATATATATTTAATTGCTGATGTCAAATGCACTGAGTTTATTCAGCACTATTAAAAATTTAGTTGTGGTGGGTGAAAACAATTATGAGATAGACATAGTTAATCTGAAAACCAAAATATAAAATATCTGTGTACTTGATGGTAATGTCAATCATTCACCATGTGCAAATGCTCGCAGCTTGAATATACTAATAATGCTATGCTATGCTAGCTAATTTAGTAAGTTCAAAGAATCCATTTTGTGTA
>CAJUYG010006444.1:0-12152 GCA_910591675.1 Galerucella calmariensis | reverse complement strand
AAATGAAATAAGATGAATATACAGTGAGATCTATAAGTATAATTCTATGTAATATATAGTTTATAGTTACATCCTAAAAATAATTTATTATTTACGTTAGAAATCTCAATAATATTTTTGGAAACTTGAAAGAAAACTTCGAAGTTGTTCATCATTTTATATTAAATATATATACATGAAATATATATTATAAATAAATACATACATATAAAAATCTCGGAAAAATAGTTCCACCACGGAGAATTTGAAACTTGAAATCATTGATTATCATAATCCACTCTAAAGATATATAGCTACTGTTATGTATTTGTCAACCCGACCAAAAATGTCAGTCAGACAGCCAGCGGTAGGGATCGTTAGTTTTGTCAAATGTATTTTAAAAATATGAATTACAATTCAATTCAGAACCCACGGTGTTTCATTTAATACATAGAAACATAATATTTTGGCGACGAAGATCGGATACGAGTTGAAAGTGAAGTCGTTTCTCAATACAGAAACACCAAATCAAGTACCTACTACCTAATACGTTGGAACAATGTCGATGATTGGTAATATAGAGCCATTTAATGGCGTGGCTGAAGAATTCGAAACATATCTTGAGCGAATGGAGCATTTATTTGCAGTAAATAGAGTGGGGGACGAGCTCAAAGTGTCAATGTTCATAACCTTAGCGGGTACAGGAGTATATCAGATACTGAAAAACTTAGCTGCACCAAGAAAGCCAGGAGAATTGACATATAAAGATACAGTGGACCTGTTAAAATCGCATTATGCTCCTCCAGTGTCAGAAATCTATGAAAGATTTGTTTTCAACAGATGTAACCAGAAACCTGATCAGCGTGTTTCAGAATATATAGTAGAATTACGTAAGTTGGCGAGTTCATGCAACTTTAAAACATTTCTTGACGAAGCATTGAGAGATAGGTTCGTATGTGGGTTGAGATCTGAAAATATTCAGAGAAAATTGTTGGCAGATTTCCAGTTGACATTTCAGAGTGCTTGTAAAACGGCGCAAGCATCAGAAGTTGCGGAAAAGCAAGTGAAAGGTTTATCAGATGACAGTAGTCAGGTAAATTACCTAAAAAGACAAAACTACAAAGTACAAAGCAAGTCAAATGCAAGAAGTAGTACGCATGGTGATAATAATCGGTACAATGATAGTAGTTGTGAAAAATGTGGCAGAGTTCATAGCAAAGATAAATGCCCTGCGAAAAGGTGGAAGTGTTTCACTTGCCAAATGTTTGGTCATGTCCGAAATTTGTGTCCATCTAAGCCAAAGGTAGGTGCAGTCCAGGAAATAGACGATTCTGATACCACAGTAAATGTTGTGCAGTATGATGAGAATGTGAACAATGATTTATACAACCTCAATCGGGTATGTATCGGTAACAGTAGTAGTACTCCACATTACATCACGTTGAAAGTTAACAACCAACCAACTCAGTTTGAAGTTGACACAGGGGCATGCAAGACAGTTGTCTCTAAGCAAAAATTTATGGAAATTTTGAATTTACCCTTAAAGCAAGTATATTTCAGACTGAATACAGTGTCAGGTCAAACAATAAAAGCATTAGGCGAGTGTGTAGTCACTATAGATAATAATAACAAAAAAAATCAATTGGTAATTACTGTAATTGAGTCTTAAAAAGATTTTGTTCCTTTGTTAGGTAGGAATTGGCTTAATGTTTTATTTCCAAATTGGCAAAACAACTTTTCAATAAAATCCTTGAGTATTTCAGAAAAATCAAAGTTAGTGGATGGGTTAAGAAAAAAATACAAACATGTTTTTGATAAAAATTTGTGTAATCCGATCCAAGACTTTGAGGTTAAATTTAACATTAAAAATAATGTTGTACCAATAGTGAAAAAAGCATATAACATGCCATACGCATTGAAATCTAAAGTAGAAAATAAGTTACAACAGATGGTGAAAGTAGGGATTATAAAATCAGTAAAGTTCAGTGAATGGGCCTCACCCATCGTAGTGGTTCCAAAAAAAGATGGTGATGTGCGTATTTGTACAGATTTTCGAGTTACTGTCAATAAAGTAGTAAATGTAGATCAGTATCCATTGCCAAAGCCAGAAGATATTTTTGCAAGTTTGGCAGGTGGTAAAGTATTTACGGTTTTAGATCTATCCGGTGATTATCAAATGTTAAAAGTACACCCAGATTTTCAAAAATACTTAACCATCAATACACATATCGGAATGTTTCAATTTACCAGATTAACTTATGGAATATCATGTGCGCCAGCTATTTTTCAATCGGTTATGGATCAGATTTTGTGTGGTCTCCAAAACGTAAACTGTTATCTGGATGATATACTTATTGCAGGAAAAACGTTGCAGGATGCACAAGAGAATGTTAATTTGGTATTGGAAAGATTAAATTCATATAATGTAAAAGTTAATAGTGAGAAATGTAAATTTTTTGAGTCACAAGTGGAGTATTTGGGTCATAAAATTGACAGTGAGGGTGTTCACCCAACCCAGGAAAAGCTACGAGCAATAAATGATGCACCAGAACCTGAAAATATAACCCAGCTGAGGGCTTATTTAGGATTAATCAATTATTATAGTAGATTTTTACCAATGTTGTCTTCTAAATTGCGTCCCTTGTATAATCTTTTAGAAAAAGATAAGGACTTTGATTTCGACGAGTCATGTAGAAAAGCTTTTATTTCAAGTAAAGAGTTGATAGGAAATAAACAGGTTCTGGCTCACTACGACCCCCGAAAGACCATAATTATATCATGCGATAGTAGTTCTTATGGGGTGGGTGGTGTATTAAGTCATAGAGAAAATGGTGTTGAAAGGCCTGTGTGCTTCGCATCTAGCTCTTTGTCAAAAGCTGAGAAAAATTATTCGCAATTAGAGAGAGAAGCCTTAGCTATAATTTTTAGTGTGAAGAAATTCCATAAACACATTTTTGGTAGACCATTTATTTTAGTATCAGATCATGAACCGTTAAAGATGATTTTTAATCCTGATAAAAATATTTCAGTTATGTCAGCATCTAGAATAATCCGTTGGAGTGTTATATTGTCAGCTTATAACTATCAGATTGAATATAGAAAGGGATCACAGTTGTTTGAAGCAGATATGTTATCAAGGTTGCCATTAAGTGATTCAACTGATATAGATAGCTCAATAAATGCTTTCAATTGTACTGATGAACTTCCTATCTGTTATGAGGATATTGCTAAAGTATCAAGTAAAGACCCTGTATTAATGAAAGTAATAAATTTTGTGAAAACTGGGTGGCCTGATAAAGTAGATTCAAGTTTAAAGCCGTATTTTTCAAAACGTAATGAATTATCTATGGAAGAGAACTGTTTGATGAAAGGCATAAAAGTTGTTGTGCCAGAAGCCTTGCAAAAATATATTCTGGATCTTTTACATGAAGATCACATAGGAATAGTGAGATCGAAAATGTTAGCTAGGTCTGTAGTATGGTGGCCGAATTTACAGCAAGATATTGAGTTGTTAGTCAATAGTTGCCACATTTGTCAGTTAAATCAAAGAAATCATGAAAAATACCTAATATCTTGGCCAAAAACTGAAAATGTGTTTTCACGGGTACATATAGACTTTTTCAAGAAACATAATACATATTTTTTATTGATTGTTGACAGTAAATCTAGATGGCCTGATCTTCATGTTATGACTAAAGGTACAAATGCGACACAAACAATAGAAAAATTAAAATTAACTTTTTCTATAATGGGGTTGCCAGATACGATAGTGAGTGATAATGGACCTCCTTTTAACTCAGTTGAGTATGATAAGTTTTGTAAAGTAAATGGTATTAATTCTCTCAAGGCGCCACCCTATCACCCACAGTCGAATGGTAGCGCTGAGCGTCATGTTGAGACTGTAAAAACAGCATTTGATAAATATTTGTTGCAAAAATCCACCTTAACTATGGAACAAATCTTGGTAAATTTTTTATTTAGTTATAGAACTACTCCTACTAGCTCTGGTTTGAGTCCCAATGAAATGATTTTCAAAGTTAAACCAAAAACTAAATTGGATTTGTTGATACCTAGGAAAGGAGGAAATATATATTCGAAAAATTCTTTCAATTTTGTTAAAGCTCCTATATTTTCAGTGGGAGAAAAAGTGCTAGTAGGAAAACTAGGTCATTATTGTTATGATAAGTGGAAACCTGGTGAAATTGTAAAATGTGTAAGTGGTGTGACATATCTGGTGAAAGTTGATGATAAAATTATGTATAAGCATGTTAATAGTATCAGAAAATTTTCAAGTTTATAACAGCCTAGTGTGATTACAGAGTCACAAAATGTTCAATCAGGTTCAACTAGTGTTTTACCACATATGTCTCCATCATTAGTCGAAATTAATTCACCAACAATTAATAATCCCGTCAGTGTTCAAGAGAATATTACAGAAGTGTTGAATAGTCCAGGTGATATACCTAAAAATAATATGTTTGTTCCAAGTTCGATTCAAGTTCAAGTGCCTGAAGCTCCTGTTTTACGACGTAGTGCTAGAGTTCGTCAAGCACCACAAAAACTGAATCTTTAGTGGTAAGAGTGTTTATTCTCGTTGATGAAAGAGAGAAAATGTTATGTATTTGTCAACCCGACCAAAAATGTCAGTCAGACAGCCAGCGGTAGGGATCGTTAGTTTTGTCAAATGTATTTTAAAAATATGAATTACAATTCAATTCAGAACCCACGGTGTTTCATTTAATACATAGAAACATAATAGCTACCATAAACCTTTATTTAAAAGGTAAAATATTGACTGAAAAGTTGACGGGTGATAACCATTTTGTAACTTTCAATAATTGACAGTTATCGTGACGTTCCCTCCGTCCTTCGATTGGGCGATTCTGCAACGTCACGCTACTAATGCGCTCTCAAGCGGCCGGTCACGATATTATAACTTGGATACAAATTGTAGATGAGCGTTAAACTGCTAGAGGGTGTGCTGTGGACATATGTCGAATACGACAAATGTCATTCGACATTCGAGAATAGGCTCCCAGAACAGAAACAGAAAAATTTTGAAAACCCTTTAGGCACGCCAATCTGCCACAAATAATCTTGAAAATATTTTAAATTTGAATAGGAGAAGAAAAATAATTTATTTTTGAATTAAAAACTTAATAAACATTAGTCATACATACCAATCTAAAATCTAACCACAAAATAGTCGAACCAAACTGACAGGTGCGATATCTAACCGAGTCGGGACTGCTGTAATTTGAGCTTCGCTGCTCGAGTGTCGCTCTAAGGAGTTCTCGGACTGTGGGGGAGTACACAACAATAAGAAGACGCTTAAGAGTTCTCGGACACAAAAATAAGTGAATTTCATACTAGTGCGATGTTCTCGAACTTAGCCCAGTGTCGGTGTGGCCGGCATTGATGGGTATTAGCCTGTTAATAATTTTGTTAACCGGTCATTGGTTAATAACTAGTTATTAACTATCAATTTTTAACCTAAGACACTTTTCATTTGCAGCGAGCTCAAATGCACTGTTATATAATTTTTTTTATAAGTCCGACCCTGTACATTATTTTTGCTTCCAAATCCACAGTCATGTTGAGGACATGTTAGGTTATTAGCCCTGCAAAAAGAAAATAAATCGCCCAGAATACACAAAAAATATTTCCAATTAAAAAATGTACTCCTTTATTTCGGCCCACAGTGTATATTATTAACCAGTTTTTAGCATTAATTAACGCTAAGTTGAAAATTGTTGTAATGACAAAGCTTACCTATGTCTTTTGAAGAAATAATCGGCTTCAGAAATTAAGGGAGGACAATATTTAGAGCGAGGAACGACATAGCTTACCTATGTCTTTCGAAAAAATAACCAACTTGTAAGAGGAAGAGAAAACAATATTTAGAGAAATGAGAAACGACATAGCTCACCTATGTCTTTTGAAGAAATAACCAGCATGTGAAAGAAAGGGAGGGGAATGTTTAGAGAAATGGGGAACGACATAGTTTACCTATGTCTTTTGAAAAAATAATCAGCTTCTAAAATTAAGGAAGGAAAATATTTAGAGTAAGGAACGACATGGCTTACCTATGTCTTTTGAAAAAATTACCAACTTGTAAAAGGGAGGGAGAACAATATTTTGAAAAATGAGGAACGACATAGCTTACCTATGTCTTATGAAAAAATATTAACTTGTGAAAGAAATGGAGGACAATATTTGGAGAAATGAGGAAGGACATAGCTTACCTATGTCTTTTGAAGAAATAATCAGCTTCTAAAATTGAGGGAGGACAATATTTAGAGTGAGGACGACATGGCATTTATTTTTAAAAACTAACCAACTTGTTAAAGGAAGGGAGATTAATATTTAGAAAAATGAGGGACATAGCTTACCTATGTCTTTTGAAAAAATGATTAACTTGTTAAAGGAAGGGAGAACAATATTTTGAAAAATGAGGAAGGACCTGGCTTACCTAGGTCTTTTGAAAAGTTTAGCAATTAAGAAAAGTAACCCCTCGTAGATGGAAGTTTGTCCCCCATGGCTGGAAGATGACCCCAGTCAGTAGAAAATATAATCAATTGGTCAGAAAATCTACAACCGACGGAAAATATTCCCCACCGGCTTACACGATATTTTCTACCGGATGCACTCTGCCAGAAGTTTGTATTCAGGAGCAAAGTGCAGTAATGAAAATATACAAACAGGAACAAATATATACAAACAGTTATTATAAAAAACAAATTACAGAGTATGAATATATTTTTAAATTAACATATTAACACTCGAATATCACCACTTCTTTACAAACCCCTACTACTCTCAAGCTTGAGCATGCAAATACTAAACCCATGCAATTTATTAAATAAAAATGCAGAGTATAAATTCTGTAGAACATATCCATCGATGATAAAATCAGAAACTCAAACAAAATTAAGAATTTTTTTTAACAAATCGATGGAATCTCTGAAGCCTGTAAGAGAGTGTGCTGAAAAGGAAGCGCTGAAAAAAATGTTCAGTCCATAACTGCCAAGTATAGCCGTTTTGCATGTAACCATTTTGGGATCTACAATATTTAGATAGCCCATACTTGGCAACTATTTCCCCAACTTGTTATTCCATTCCATACCCATTCGACAAACGGAGTACACTTTGCGCACTCGTCCCATCTAGTTGACTGCTCGTTTTGCAGGCGAGACTTGCCGACAACCTAGTAACGAGCACTTTCCCACAGTGTGGTAATGTGCATCCGTGCAGGAAAAAGTCAATCGTAAACCACCAATTTGGAATACATGTGGCTTACTTGAACAGTAAAATAAAAAGCTTACCAATGTCTGTGGTAAAAATAACCAACTTGTAAAAGGAAGGGTGAACAATATTTTGAAAAATGAGGAACGACATAGCTTACCTGTCTTTTGAAAAAATAACCAACTTGTGAAAGAAAGGGAGGGCAATATTTAGAGAAATGAGGAACGACATAGCTCACCTATGTCTTCTGAATGAATAATCAGCTTCTAAAATTGAGGGAGGACAATATTTAGAGTGAGGAACGACATAGCTTACCTATGTCTTTTGAAAAAATAACCAGCCCGTAAAAGAAGGGGAAGACAATATTCAGAAAAATGAGGAACGACATATCTTACCTATTTGTTTAAAAAAAATAACCTACTTGTGAAAGAAAGGGAGGGCAATCTTACCTATGTCTTTTGAAGAAAAAATCAGCTTCTACATATGAGAGAGAACAATATTTAGAGTGAGAAACGACATAGCTTACCTAAGTATGTCTTTTGAAAAAATAACCAGCTTGTAAAAGGAAGGGAGAACAATATTTTGGAAAATCAGGAACGACATAGCTTACCTATGTCTTTTGAAGAAATAATCAGCTTATAAAATTAAGGGAGGACAATATTTAGAGTGAGGGACGACCTGGCATAATTATGTCTTTTGAAAAAATAACCAACTTGTAAAAGGAAGGGAGAACAATATTTTGAAAAATGAGGAACGACATAGCTCACCCATGTCTTTTGAAAAAATACCCAACCCGTAAAAGAAGGAGAAGACAATATTCAGAAAAATGAGGAACGACATAGCTTACCTATGTCTTTTGAAAAAATATCCAACTTGTGATAGAAAGGGAGAACAATATTTCGAAAAATGAGGAAGGACGTAGCTTACCTATGTCTTTTGAAAAAATAACCAACTCATGAAAGAAATGGAGGAGAGACAGCTCTTTGAAAAGTTTAGCAATTAAGAAAAGTAGCCCCTCGTAGATGGAAGTTTGTCTCTCGTGGCTGGTAGATGACCCCAGTCAGTAGGGAATTTAATGAATCATCGGTCTAAAAGTCTACAATCGACGGAAAATATTCCCCACCGGCTTACGTGTTTTCTACGTTTTCCACAGACCGCACCCTGATAGAAGTTTGTCTTTACTGGCAAAGTGTAGGAATAAAAAATTTAGGTACCTAGATACCTAAAAACATCACAGAAGTCAAAGTATCTCATCGTAGATTTCAAAATATGTCATCGTAGAATACAAAACATATCATCGTAAAATTAAAAATATATCATCGTAGTCGTAGAATACAAAAAGTTCACATGCCCAAGTATTGCAAAACTTGTTTCCTGTTTGCGGGCTCGGAAATTCACGAATAGAGCGAATCCATTCCTGATCTAGTAATATTCCTGTGTTAGAAATGCACTATTTTTATTCACAGCTTGTATGCGGCCAACTTGCCTGTGGTTACTAAAGTTCTTTATTTTGCGAAGCCTGTAACTCTGCTGGTTTGGCTTCTAGAGTACACTGTTGCAATGTAAGTTTTTCTCTAAGTTGAAGTCTTTCAGACGTTTTAGTATCTGCCATGCCCACTTCTATCCTATCTCGGATTAATTCCTCTTATCCTCTTTGAGTTGTCCATAGTCGCAATGCTCAGCTAATGTATGAAGGCTAGTTATGAAGGAGTCAGTAGTTTCACCTGGTTGTTGAATCCTTGAATTAAATTTAAATATTTCATATATTATATTCCTCCGTGGAATGAAGAAATTTTCAAACATCTGATATTCTGGAAAATTTTTAGCAAAAAAATATTCGTGTTATTATTCGTTGGAGGTTAAGGGGGGGGTAGAATGTGTCTACGAATAGGGGCGCACGGGGAATACTTGCGTTGAGGCGCAGTCAGGACTAGTTACGCCACTGATTATTTGCACCTGTGAAGTGGTTGTCGTAGGGTTATTTGTTGTAGACATCTTACAGTAAGATAGATACTGTATCGTGGATGTGAATATCGTGCTGTAGGTACTATTTTTATTTTAAATACCTACCGGTTTTACTTTTTGGCGCGCACCGCTTTCTTATCGAATGATAGGTTAGTTTTTTATTACCGGATTTATACGGCCTGACCGATTAATTTTATACGATGTCAACTCGCGAGGACCACCAAGCTCCCTCCATGATCTGTTTGGGTCCTTATAAATAAAAGATCACGAGTTAGGAGCTAGTAGTATTTTTTAGATAGATAATTATTCAACTAGATTCTTACTTACTAGCAGTTCTATCGTGCGGTGTTACCGTACAGCTTTAGTATTACTTAAGACTACTACAACTAACACAACAGTGACCTTTGAACCCGCACGATAAGAGCGCTTTTGACTATACCTAGTTATTTTACTCTACTGTGTCCAAGGGCGAGCTTTATTTTCCAAGTACATAACCTAAATCATAATCACAATCTTATATATGTCCATTTCTACAGCCTAGACGGTTTGACGGATTTTAAATATGTGGTGCCATAAGATTTGGACCAGGAAATAACGACACAGTCATTTTTATGTGGTACAGGAGGGGTGCAATTACCGCATTAAATAAAAAAAACTTCCTACTCCCATACGAAACTTATTGTATCTCTTAGAGCCTCCGCACAAGGGTTAATTGGCACTCGAAGTCGAAGCGGAATGATGCAATCGGAGGGGCGGAATTTTTATTGTCGGCTATTTTTTGCGACAAAAGAATTACAGGAAAGTGATAAATTTATTTTAGCATTTTACAGAATGTCACAAAATTATTCAAGCTATATCTCCAACCATTGTGAGAACTCGAATACAAATATGAGGGAATGTGTAGTGTCGAAGAGCACGTACTGATAAAATTGAGGTACCTAAGTGAAAACTGTATATTTGTTATAAAAATATTTTCATTTACATACTATTATAATTAGAAAGATTCATAACTTTATAAACTCCAGGTTCCTCTTCAGAGCAATCTGTTGATTGTGTAGATCCAAAATGCAATGGAACGGAGCAACTTGCCGTTTGTGCAAATGAAGGAAACTCGTTAGGACGAGCATTTGAGATTTCTGGGGAAGTTGATATCACACCTCATCTATTCTCAAAATAAGTTACGACTTACTCAATCCTCAATTTTCAGGGAAAAATAACAGTTTAGAGATAGGAAACTTTAGTGTTATTTTTGTTTCACTAACCATAAAAATAAATATCAAGTTACGTTACTTGTATTCTTTAAATTTGTGCAGTTGTAGAAAAAGTGTAGTGTGCAGCATGTGGGGACAGTACTTTTTCCTCTTGTTGCACAATATACTATAATTTGTTTTTGCGCTTTTACTGTTATAAAAAGGATGTATAGGTATTAACATCATCCTTGTGAATATATATTTTTGCGAGGGTGGATCAGATTTTTAAATGAGGCAGCAAAAGCACACACTCACACACAAACTAACCTACACAACATTTAACAAATATGACCAAGGAATATAGCCACCAGAACTACCCCTTAGAGAAAGGACATCCTCCCCACCATAGTACGAGTGAGGTCCTGTCGAAATAACAGGGGGTGGAGGAAGCTTCTACTTAGCATCAACCCACGGGCCTAAAAACCCGGAGGTGGATGCTTGGTGGGACGGGCTTTCTCACGCGCACGTGTATGTGTGTGAGAGAGAGAGAGAGATCTGTGCTAACCGTTCATTCCAAAAAGTGGTAATCAAAAGATTCGCAAACGACTCCAAAGTCTTGAATAAACTCTCCTACGCCCAGCCAACCCAATCTCCGGCTTTATATCCATCTCATCTTCCCATTCTTCTCAAGCCTTCTCCTTACATGGAGCACTAACTCTCAGCCAAATCGACGAATGACCTTACCCTCAGTTCGGACTTCTTCGTCCACATCATCCTCCTACACTCTATCTCCATCAACAACTTCACATTAAATTTAAGAAACCTCCCACCCAAATTCTGCACTCAGAAGGAACTTTTCATCCCGAACAGAAACAAAATCTTAAGAGGCCAAATTTCTTACCTGAAAGCAAATCCAAATTGCACAGCCATACTCAGTTGCCCTAAAATACTTCTATTAAAAATCCAAAATGCCATAGAATATAACATATGTGGTATGTCTTAGCTCATGCTTCTGCCTCCAGGAAGATCACTTCAGCTAAGAGCAGCACTCCAAAATTTTCTTTTCATCCCCAACGTTGGCAAAAGCATATTCAATGAAGAAATCTTAGATCTCCAAGATTTTCAAATAAATTTCACAAAATGCTGGAGAATCGTTTCCAAAGCCATCAACTCTCCAGCCTCCCCAGTCAGAGTCATTACCGATTCGGAAAAACAACTTCTCCAGCCACTTTCCAAAGGAATTTTCCTTTAAGGCTTTAATCACATTTGTGGAATTTCCAAGACCAATCCTCTTCAACCCGCCCCAAAATATTGTACTCGTTGTACAAAATTAGGCCACTCCGTCACCGATTGCAAAAGCCAAGTCCTAACTGTAGTAGTCAAAGCCAAAAAACCTTCTTGTAGGAACTGTAGTGGCAATCACCCGACACATGAGTTTTGCGGATATCCTACATACTAACAAACTACATAGATATTTTTTATTGCAAAAGCTAGAAACAAGGTGTTACAGATGGGAATTGCCTGATACATGCAGAATGCTCTGCCCGTGCAATACCTTATTTTTTGTTTTTAAATAAAAAATGTTGAGTGAGATTTTTTGTTTTTAAATCGTTCGATAAAATTTTAGTCGCATTGTCTGGTTTTTGTTCGATTACTTATCGAACTTAGGAACGTCTATGAATCGAACTTATGCGTTTTGGTCACAGAGAGTCATACTGTCACAAAGCCGAACTAACCATAGTAGTGCAAGAATTATTATAAAAGTTTCTAATT
>CAJUYG010006443.1:0-12152 GCA_910591675.1 Galerucella calmariensis | reverse complement strand
GAGAGTGATCCGTAGGCAACAGCTTTTTGTGCAACCGGATATTATTTCTCCCATCGAAATCTGTTAGGTTGTATGGTTGACATTTTATTTTTCTTGTTTTTAATTATGTTATATAAAAGCGATTAGTATTTATTCAAATACTAATATCTTTTTTAGACAACATAATAATTCACACAACATCCGCCAATCCTCCATTATTTCTTTGTAAACCAGTGCCGACGGATATCTGAAATAAAAAAAATACCTGTAAAATCCTTGACTTTTAACCGAAACTATCTTATTTTATTCAATTTATATTTATAATAAATTTATGATTTTGATAGTTATTGTCTTAGCTCAATAGAGAATAGGCTTGAAGTTTTAATATGATCCAATTTTTGTTTATCAACTTTTTATTGTCCAGATAGTAAGTCGGTTTCTTATACAGTGCGTCCATAAAGTAACGCATAAATTCATTATTAGTTAAATAAAGAATATAATTAAAAATTCCTGAAATAGGTCGATTTTGATTTTAATTTACTATTTTATCAAATTATAATCTAATATACAGGGTGAACCACCTTCGTGTGATGACGTCATTACCATTTTTTTAAATGTAACCCCCCTTTTTTTCAATTTCCGGATTTCCCTTGCTGAGCTGATTCCAAAAATTAATACAGTGTGGGAAGATAGAAAAAAATACGTTCCTGAATGTAATAAACAAATTAAATGGAATTATGTAGTTATGCAATTACTGGGATAAACTACTAAAAACACACAAACGAAAGTTTCCAACAAATGTTCCAATTGTTCTCCATTGGGTGATCGTTCGACAATGACTGAATCGGACATTACTTTTGTCTCTAAACATTATGTAGCATAGCGGTTGTTATGTTCTGTATTTCTTCTATAATTCGGTCTTGTAGTTGACAGATATTTCCAGGTCTGTTTATGTAGACTTGAAATTTTAAATAACCCCATAAAAATAAGTCTAATGGGCTAGCGAGACATTCCACTGCCCCCCTTCTTCCTATCAACCGTTGTTGAAAAGATCTGTAAAAAATCGCGCACAATTACTGCGAAATGTGGCGGTGCGCCATCCTGTTGAAACAAGATTCTGACAAAACCTAGAACAGATCAGGAATTAATGTATTTTGAAGGAATACAGATATAATGCTCCTGTTAAATTTTCCATTGTTTGGTTCCTGGCCGCAGACTCCCATCCCACACTGATACATCACCAAATTTTCATTGGTCGCGTTCATCACAACGTAACGCTACCGAAGCGATCATCAATTTCCCGTTGAACGCGTGTTTTGTTAACTGATCAGATTGAGCGATGTGGTATCAGTCGCCATTTTTTCAATAAGAATTGAAATACGCTACACGCTACCGATTGATGATGCATTAACTGCCATTTATGACATATGCTAGGAACATATATATATAAATATTTTTGTTTGGAGATATTTCAGTGAAAATGAATGAACAGCTGGAGGTGACTTATGATTTTAATAATAAATTGTATAGTGTGTCAGGAAATTCAACACTTCGTAGTATGCTCCAAAGTGGTGGGTTCAATTCATTGTGAATGAATAACTTCCAAGGTTATTTCTGATACGAGGCGTCCGATTACGTCCTTCTTCTCAAACTTCACGCTGTTCTATGGGTTGAAGATCTACAGCGCGGCCTACTATTAGACATACATCCAGAGCGCCTTCTTCAGCAATTACAATAGCTGCTCTTGAATAGTGTAATGTTTTTCTTATTTATTTAAACAGTTTTTACCGTGGGATAAAATTATACACTCACTATGGCTAATTACTATTGATTTATTAAAGAAACACTTACACACTATAATAAACTTAATTTATATACACACTACTTAATGTCTACTAATTTATTTACACTCGGTATAATAATTGTCCTAATTTATCTTCAACACTATTTATATTCACTTCTGTTCACTCACTGTATACTGAAACTGTTTACCGATTCTCTGTATACTGAACAACTTCTTTACTCACTCGAAAACCCGCGTATATATAGTCCTTCGAATCTCTAGAAAATTCTTGAATATACCACCTCAGCGTATCCTTTATAATTCCAGATCATTCGCGATAAACCATTGGTCTTGGTACGCTTCGAGAACCTTTCTAGAAAGGTCGCATACATAGTTTGCGACAGGACCGACTTCTGAGTTAGTGAGTTCGTAACAATAGGATACATTTTTTAAGAAACAGAAACTCATTAACACACCTGGCTAATTTTTCGTTGTTGATGATCACGGATTACTAAGCTCACAAAAAACTAACTATTGGACTAAATTAAAATCAAAAATTAATAAATAATTGCCGTATATATTGACTGAAATTGAGTTTTTGTTATTGTATTCATTGACATTAATTGTTTATACATATATGTCAATGGTTTTATTAGCTCGTTCAGCAGAATTACGAACTGATGGATTACTCTAAAGGCGGCGCAAGACATGCGGCATTCGGCGAATACCGAGCGACTGCTCGCCAAGTAGCGAGTGTGTGGACGGGTTGATCGCGTAGTTCTCGTTGTCTGTCGGTCTTTCGAAGCAAAATCAAAGTAAACGAATATTTGCCGTATAACGCTCTGAATCCGCATCCAACGAATGGCGAATATCTGGTTTAGGTGCTTGTCATTTGGCGCACACCTTGCCGAGTAACTCAACTACTTGCTACTTGGCGAGCAGTCGCTCGGTATTCGCCGAATGCCGCATGTCTGGCGCCGCCTTAAAAATCGCTACCTGATCAACGTTGTTGGGATGAGCGCGACCATTAATTTTTCTTATCTAGTAAGGTTTTCAAAAAGATTATTACAAATAACAGTTAGTACGTGAGGAGGTCCGAATTGTTACTGCCGCCAACAGTTAAAGGCATGATGACAGTCAGTATTACTGAAATACTTGTATATATTCCAAAGATTCTAAAAGGATCACTTATTTTTACATTACAACTGTGATTATATTCATTTTAATAAAAATTTAAATACAAAATATGACAATCCGCCATTTTAGCTAAAACTCCGATCACACACGTGTGTCGTCAATCATTTGTATATCGTATTTTCTAGTTTTGTGAATAATAGTAAATCAAAATAAATTTTTAATTTGTAAACTGTGAAATATTTGGAATATTTACATAATTAATATATTTCGTTTTGTTTCAGATGTAGAAAATCTATAGACTTTTCACTGAAGTGTGCCTGGTTGTTAGACGCTTTCAGTTCAGATGCGTCTCTACCAACCAAAAAGAAACCTCACGGCGTCAAATTGCGCAACCTCATACTCTCCGACGAACTCAGACCAAAGGACCAAAAAATAATGACCACTTCTTTAAATTCTGCAGTCGGTGATAAATTGACCGTCCCGCAACACGTCAAGAAAACCCACCAGAGGTCACACAGTGACGCTTCAGCATTGTTCCCTGGCCTGAAGAAGGGAGCACCGAATACGACAAAACTCAGTTTGGGAGATTTGAGCTCAGGAAGGGCGTTCGATAACGGCTGTGTATGTTTTGACAGTTGTCAAAATGTAGTCAATGATCTTAGGGGAGAAAAGACTGAATGCATTTGTTCGGTAAGTATTTCAGACCAAACTAAAAATCACGACATGTATTCGACATTTTCCAAAAATTTCGTTTTTGCGTGTTTCCATTTTTCCCACATTCTCCTACTTATCCTGTTTTTATTTCCTAGTTTTACTTTTTTCCTTTGCATTCCTTTCTCAGCTTCTTTTTATTCCTTATTCTAATATTTTCATTTCTTCTCCTTCCGTTTCGTTTTCCACTTGCATCGATATTTACCTTTCTTTCTCTTTTTTTCTTCCCTTCCCTTTTCCTTTTTAGATTCTTCCTCGCCCTTTTTCTTTTCCTTGCATTGTCTCACTTTTTCTTTTTTGACATTTTCTCATTTTATCCCTTTCTTTTTTCTTTCCTCTTTAATTTATCTTCTCTTTATAAACTTTTCTCCTTTTTTCACCTTCTTCCCTCTCCTATATTTTCTCATTCTTTTCTTCTTTCTCTTCCTTCCTTCTTGCCCATATCGTTCCCCATTAATTCAGTGCCTACTTTCTCTTTCTTGCCTTATTTTCCTTACTTTACTCTTCTTATTTAACTTTCAAAAGTAATTTAAAATAAAAAATTTGGTAATTTACCTTAGGGGAATGAATTGAGAATCAATAACCATTTGATAAGTTTTTGTTTCCGTACTTCCAACACAACAGAATTCTTTAATCGGTTAATTTAACAAATTCAGTGATCTCATAACGAATATATTATGGGAATGTTCCAAATTCCTAAGGTCATTGTATTCTGTTTACGGAAATGAAATAAAACTGTTTTCTCGTTAGGTATTATTAGTGGGAAAATTCGGAATTTTACTCACAAAATTTAGATTTCCCGAAATGATAAAAGCTACACCAGTGTAATGTTAACAACCTCCGATACTGAAAACTAATCTATCTGTAAAATCTGCGTATAAAACGGCACCATTCTTGGTCGTAGATGTTTGCTTTTGGGAAATTTTGCGAAATAATACCTAAGGTTTATATGAAAAAATCGTTTGAATAACATACCTATTTTCTGATATTTAAGGAAAATAAAATAAAATGCCGATGACATATTTTTCATTTGAAAAACATTCAAAGTGAACATGAATTAATAATTGAATTTATGATTTGAAGGACTTTTGATTTATTTAGTAGTGAGAGATTGTCAATCCCAGACGTTTCAAATGCAAATCAATGGATTCTGTTAGTTTGTAACCACTTCAGTGTTATGGAAATTTTCCCTAACGATCCGTTTCATGCTGTTACAGGATCAAACTCAAACTACATATTCTAGAGATAATTTTATGTCCATTTAACCTAATTTACCTCTATCCAATAGCTCCTCCATAGGGAGCTAGTGCCCTTTGAAGATGACATTAAAACAAAACTAGGATAAAATATGATAAAATATCTACTGAGAACAGCTCATTAAATAAAAACTATGAAAATACGAGAAACTGAAATACGCTATCAAGAGTTATTGCAAAAAGTAATAAAATCATTTATACCGAAAAAATTATGTTGCAACCGAAATCCTTTTATTAGCTGAAATCACCATTATTTCCAACGACTTTTTCTTTATAATATTTTTGAAATACATTATATAGGGTGTCCCGTAAATAAGTACCATAGATTTAATGATTGGTAGCTCGTTTCCAAATATTGCAAATCCTTAAATACAATTGATGGTTTTATTTAACGCCATATTGCGGTGGATCGATTGTAGTGCTATCTAGCGGCACATATTGAAAGTAGGTACAAGGTAGAAAACTGGGAAATCAGAAACTGTAATTAGTGCTATCTACTTTTAACTCACTTAGTAATGTCAATGTTGTCATGTTTCAATTATAATCTAACTAGATATTTCAGAGTTCCTGTAAAAAACCAAGACGCACACCTTAAATATGTTTGTGGTATTATGAATATTATGATTTTGTGTACATTTTAAAATTATTAACTTTATACATAATATATACTAGAAAAAAAGGTTTCTTAAAATTGTGTACTTTATTTGTTTTAAGTTAAAAACATAAATATTTATTATTTGCCACACTTCTATTATGGACAAAGATAAGTAAGTGTCACAATGTTACTAGCGCGTGGTCCTTTTGGAAAACTGAAACCATGGTATTGCTGGTATTGTGATACTCACTTATCTTTCTCCATAATAGAAGTGTGGCGATTGGCGAACAATAAATAGATAATGTTCTCAACTTAAAACAAACAAAATACACAACTTTTCCACTTAGGTATATTAATATCACATATCTATTTAAGGTGTCTCGGGTTTCCACAGGACCACTGAAATATCTAGTTTGTTTTTAATTGAAACGTGGCAATATTGACATTTTTAAGTGATTAAAATGTAGATGGTGCCACATTAATTACCCTTAGTGGTTACCTATTTTTCTACCTCAGGCCTACTTTCTATAAGTGCCGCTAGATGGCACTATAATACGATCCACACGATCCACCACAGTATGGCGTCAGCTGAAACCATCAATTATTTTCTAACCGTATGTTTTTGAGATACATTGCGATAAGGGCTGCAGATGAAATGTCCGAGGAAATGTCTCATCAAAGCCCATCGACAATATTAATTTTGTCATGTTCTAGTGGCGTGGTACCTGGGGTTCGTGAATTTTTATTACATCATATTCCTGAAACACCCCGTATTTCGAGTTAGACAGTTAGTTTGCGACACATCTTCATAGCAACCTTGATTTTAATAATATAGAAGTTTCGATCTTGTTTAATTTTTTTTTGTTGATAATAATTGGAAATAGTAAAGTACCTATCGAGGTACCTACATAAAAATAAATTTAATTCATGAAATATCTCTTTTTCCAATACATTTTAAAATATCTCCAAAACTATTAGGTTTAAGTATAGGGAATACTTGGTATAAATTAAACTATATTGACTTTAGTTTATGGGGGTGATATAAAATACGGGGTGATGCATTAAAAAAAAACTGAGCAAATAATGGATTTGTGTTTTTATGTACCCTGTATTAAATTTAGACAGTATTAGCAAAATCAATCATTTTTATGAAGTTTGACAATCACTTAAAAACTATGGCTACAACATATCATTGCTCTTGTACCCCTTTTCTTTTACACAAAACGTTGAACTTGCTACGATTTTCATAGAAATTTGGCAATAACGTTTTAAATACCCTGTATAACACATAACAACGTTGTATTCTTGTAACGAGGAAGTGAAGTGGTTTTTAAATGAAAAATAAAAGACAGGGTGTTTAATTAAAAAAAACATATGTACAGTGTTATGGAAAACCCTGTATACTTTTAACTAATTTTAAAATGTTAAGCTTATAGCTGTCTCATATTTTTGTAAATAACTTGTATCTCCTATAATATAACAATAACAATACAATAACAAATATAACGGACTTTGTCACCAAAGGTTGATCACCCTGTATATGAGACACCCAAGTTAACCTTTAATCTAAAGTTATTCCAAGCAATTTTACTGGTTCAGATGCTGTAATAAACTTGCTGGATGTTTTATTTAACTTGAATTGATTACTGTCGTACCAAGATTTTACACTCGACAAGTTCGCTTTTTCCAAACTCTCCTCATCTTTAACAAAGGTCGTGGTGACATCTCGGCTAGTATGGGAATGCGGCGAAGAACTTAGAAGACTCGCGACTCGGAACAGTGTAACACTGGAGTGGGTCCCAGGTCATAAAGGAATCGCAGGCAATGAAAAAGCTGACGAACTCGCAAGAGTAGGATCGTCAACTCAGATGAACGGACCCGAACCTGCTGTGGGCATCTCCAGATGCTTAACGAGGTCATGGGTAAAAGGGTGGTTGAAAGAACAACACAATAAATACTGGAAGAACACGACCAGGCAAATACATGAGAATAAATTCATAAGAGAACCATCAGAAAAAGTGGCGAAAGAACTGCTCTCAATGAGCAGGAACAAACTACGCACCATAACGGGGCTACTTACAGGAGCACCTAAACAAAATAGGGCTGTACAACGGAGACCTTACATGCAGAAGATGCAAAAAGGATACCGAAACAGCTCTGCATATACTATGCAACTGTGAGTTAGTTGCTGGACCACAGAAGGCAGAAACTGTATGGTAGACCCAAATGACTCCAGAAGACTTCTACAACCAACCAGCAAAGAACCTGTATGAGCTAATACAGGGAACACTAATACAGTCAGAACACTAGGAGTATCCACAATAAGCCCAGGAGGCTGAGGTGGTACCGGCGAAGGGACGGCTCCAGGGATAAAAAAAGGTCGTGGTACCATCAGCAAACAGAACACTTCGATCTTCTTCCAGGGAACTTGGTTAATCGTTTACGTATATAACAAATAATAATAACCCTATTACAGATCCTCGAGGAACTCCTCTTGACACCGGAGTCAATTTTTATTCAACATTATGGAAACTTACGTATTGAGACCTCTACGCTTACTCGGTAACTTGATAAAAATAGCAAAGAAAAGAAATTTCTTTCTATCGACAAATGCTACTCTCTATGACTTTTTTCTAACTGTAAACTTCCGTCGAGCTCGAGTAGAAAGAAACGAGTACCTACTACTATCCAACTTGGAAACATTTTCAGAATTATTATATCTTGTGATGCTTTTAACATTTATTTGCAGTAATAACAAGTATTACAATTTCTGAGTTTTGTTTTGATGTCTTTTTATACTGCCTTTCCATATAGGATGTTTAATTTTGTTTATCATTGTTTAAAAAAAGAGAGGGTACATTTGGTTCATGTTTAAGTATTATCGTTGAATGAAAATTCATTACAACGGTATTATTGAACTGTTAATTTGCTGTACTATTGGGTACGATGGGTAAACGCTTGCTCTTCATAGCGAAGGTCGTCAGTTCAATTCCTACCGGAAACGTTATATTTTTGAATGTCATAGTATTCCCTAGATAAATAATTGAAGAACTTACACCATTTCTTTATATTGTTTCAGGCACCTAGATTACGACCCGAACTGGAATTTATGCAAGCACTTATAATGATCGGCAAATTACTTAGTTCCATACCTACGAAGGAAGCGAAGACCACAAGACTTGTAGCGGAATTGACAACGTTAAATCTGAATCTGCCATCAAGAGTATGGTTGCCACTGAATAGTCAAAATCCCCATTTTATTGTTAGGATACCACCACAAGTGGCAGCTGTACTAAACTCAAAAGATAAGGTAAAGTATTAATTGAATGTATTAACATAAAAGTCTTACACAAAAAAAAGAATAGGCTGGAATAAGTGAAAACCAAATAAATTTAAAAATTTTGTGGAACGCATATGACATATAAAGTATTACAAATAAATTGATCTTTTTTTTTCTTATTCTTTTGGGAATCAAACCACAATAATGTTTTTTATTTTTTATCTCGACGTTTCGGTAGCGTTCCAGCTACCGTTGTCAAGATTGACTAGTAATAAAATTAATAAAATAATTTTTGGTCCCTATCTGACACAACGAAAAAAATATGACAACTAGACAATCAATAATATTTTGAAGTTTAAGACTACAAAACTTTGTTGTCAAATTTTATTAAGGTCCATTTATAGTAGATCACACCTCTGGTAAAATGTGAAATAAAATATTTTATTTTATGACATTCTAACGATATGGTAGTCTACTAGAAATGGAATCCAGTGAAGTGCACGTTCCAGGAACGGTTTTTATTGGGATAGCGCTTTTTTAGCTTATTTTGGAAATGTTGTTAATAAAACGCGTTTGTTGTTACTTTTTTGTGTATGATCATTTTTGTTTTCAAAACATGTATAACTCAGTTTGGTGATTTTGTGTATTGAAGTGTGTATCGATTAACAACTATTCCAATGATAAATCATAAGAAAACCTGGATAAAAACTTATGATGCTATCCTGATAACGCAGGTAATTGATTATTGGAGATTTCTCTTTCTAACATTGGTAACCAAATTTGACTACATTCGGCTGAAATACTAGCTACACATTTATCTGCATTTAGTTGTATTGAAGCACTTTCTTTGATTTTTCGTCTTTTATTATTGGGCTCTTTCAATATTATTTTTGTCGAATCCCATTTAATTTTATGCCCCTCTTCCCAAGCATGTTTACAAATACCTGACTTAAAGAACTCCCTATCTTTGATGTATTTTTTATGTTCACTTATTCATAGATTAAAAGTATCCAATATCGAACAAGATTGTCTAGTTGTCATATTTTTTCGTTGTGTCAGATAGGGACCAAAAATTATTTTATTAATTTTATTACTAGTTAATCTTGACAACGGTAGCTGGAACGCTACCGAAATGTCGAAATAAAAAATAAAAAACATTATTGTGGTTTGATTCCCAAAAGAATAAGAAAAAAAAAATAAGTAATGCCACAAGGAACTTACAGAAGATAAATAAATTGATCCCTTACAAAAAATTTATATTATGCCTATGATAGTAAATATAAGGAATTTCCAAAAAAAATGTGCTCCTGTTTGAATTTGCCCCCGAACAATGAACATACTGAAAAGTAAACAAACGTATTATCTGATGCCGACATAAACATTGTCAAAGTTTATTTAGGGGAGTTTTGTCGACACTGTTTTAATTTTATTTAATTAATTTCTTTGGTTTATTATCATAATTAGCATTCTTATCAATTGACCATTGCTCCTTTTTATGTAAATGATCAACAATTTATATTAAATTTATATAGAATTGTGAGATTAACATAAAACCACATTTCATACTTTTACTTCTGTGTTGTTATAAATAGAGAACTAAAAATATATCAAAGCTACTATTGTTTATTTTGAGCACGTCGAATTTTATATTTTTACTCCAATAAAATGTGGAAATTGGTATTATAGTGCATGGCAAAATTGTTTTCATTTCCAACTTTTTTTAAACATCCAGAGGATCTTCTGATTATAAAAGTGTAAGATGATACTTGATATAGTTTTGCCCTTTTTTTAATAATCGAAAAAATATACATCCCGTGGAAAAAATGTTCGCAATAATTTTTTTTTTATATTCTTTAGACGATTTTGTTCCAAAAAAGTCCTCACGCTCATCAACCAATGAATTTTTGAAAAATAAAATTAGACGAAAATCGTGAAAAAAAGTTACCTATTTATATTTTTTTCACTAAATATTTAAACTATAATAAATAATATGTCCCTATCGGAATAATTATCAATACTGTTTTAGAATTTTCATTAATTTTTCAATCAAATAGTGCAATAAATTAGAAACAGTTTCATTCAAAAAAGGAGGTTTAGAATATTTTATTAATTATTATATTTATTACTCTTAATATCAATATGCTCTTAACGTTGCAATCCCAGTTGTATGTACTATGTATAACATTAGTAAGAGAGAGGCAGATGGTGTGCTTCTACAATTTTTTGCTTCTTTTTAGCAGAAAAATATGATTAGTTTTTTTTTCACAATTTATTATTATGATGTAATAATTGGTTTTAGATACTTTCATCTATTGAAGTTGACAAAAACATTTTGTCTATAAAAAAAATCATTTCCAGGTGCTAACTGAAAAATAAAATATATATTTCAATGAGATAAAAACAAGCAAACATACTTGGGATGAACATAGTTAGCCTATCTGGCATTTTTTAAATTCAGAGCACGCACTATAAATGTAATTTTTTTATGATTGTTAATTGCAGATTGTTAAATGCAGAAATGCAACTCCGACTGTTTATATTGTAAATTTTGACAGATTCCAAGTTTTATTTTCAAAAAATATCTATAAAGAAACTATTCTTATTGAAAGTTACCCATATAAAATTATACAACAAATAAAAAAAATTTTCATCGCATACCCAGATTCGAATCCTTCCCTCACAATTATTAATTTTCTCAGCCAGATCTCCATGCCACTCTGCTAGAAAGACATAATAATTTATCCAACATTTAGAGTTTGTGATGAATGTCAAAACTAAAAGTGTTTTTTTTCTAATTGTCTTCCAGTTCTGAATTATGTTGAATATTTTAAGTCTCTAACCTCTAACCCTTCGGAAAATACAAAAAAGTCCACCCGGACAGACATACAAGAAAAAGCTACTTAATAACAACGTGGTAAAAAGTGCCAAGACGTTTTATTAGAATATTTTTTTATTTTAATTGTTCATACAACTAGCTCATTGAAAGCAGACAACTTCGTGAAAACGAAAATAGGAAAAAAATGAATCTCGTTTACTGAAAAATGCACTTTTTTATTTTATTCTTCTTATTTTTGCTGCCCACTCATAATTTCGTTGAAAAAAATTGCCTGACAATTTGAACCGTTAATATTAACAACAAATACTCTCCTAAAGTGTAAAAGGATTTCCCATTTAAATTACACATACAATTTATTGATTTTTTTCAAAATATCTATATCTTTAGCCGCATTTCATGCTATCGAATTGTTCCAGAGGAAGATTTGATACTCGGGATTGAAAACTCTACAGAAGTGCTCATTGTGACCTAGCTGTAATCTGCACCTAAATTTCAAAAATGACTTGTAAAAAAACCAACCCAACACTTGTATGTATGTGTATGTATGTGTGATTTTTGGGGTGACATTCACTGAG
>CAJUYG010006442.1:0-12153 GCA_910591675.1 Galerucella calmariensis | reverse complement strand
ATGTTTTAACAAGTTTTTGTTAAATAATCCGATTTGTACATTCCTGTATCAATCGGCTGGTTCTATAACACTTGTTCTTGCTTGTCGAGTACGATTGAGCGTCGAATGAGATAAACGAGTTTATGCACGTTTGTCTTATTCCTGTTGGTGCGTGCTGCTTATGCAATCCTATATAAATGACGTAAATTTATTTTATTTTCATTTGCGGTTTCGCGCATAATAGATAAGCAGTACTTGATTTCAACACTTACGTATTTCTCAAAACAAAACAATGTCGGAAGTAAAAAAGAAGAGACGGCAATACTCTGCGGAATATATTAAATTCGGATTTATTGAAAATCCCACAAACCCGTCGTCGCCTTTGTGTCTTCTATGTCAAAAAACATTTTCGAACGAAGCAATGAAGCCTTCGAGACTGCAAGATCATTTGAATAAAATGCATCCAGATAAGAAAGACAAGAATGTAGCATATTTGCAAGACCTAACGAAGAAGCATAATACTCAGCCAAGTGTATCAAAACTATTTTAGGCGGCTGCTAAGCAAGAAAACGACGGACTTCGAGCTTCGTACAATATCTCTTTGTTAATTGCTGAAAAAGGCAAACCACACAACATCGGAGAAGAGTTAATTTTGCCAGTAATAAAGGAAGTAATAACTTATAAAATCAAACAATTTTATTTTGTAAAATCTACATAGTAATTTAAACATAAAGTGACGCGTTTCGCTAACACAGTAGCTTTATCAAACGTTATGTTTAAATTACAATGTAGATTTTACAAAATAAAATTGTTTGATTTCATAACTTACTATGGATCTACATCAAGTAAAAGCCTCATCTATTCAATTTTTGGAGTAATAACTACTGTGCTTCATAAACCGGCCGGAGATATTATCCGAAAAATTCCTTCGAGTTATTACTGTGCAAAAACGAATTGATGAAATGGCTGAAAACATTGAAGAATCATTGTGCAATCATCTGAGGACTAGTCAATTCTCAATTCAGCTCGATGAGTCCACTTTACCAACTAATGAAGCGTTGTTGCTATCTTACGTGAGGTTTATTAAAGATGAGAAAATACGTGAAGAACTATTGTTTGCCAGAAATTAGGAGACAGATACAAAAGGTAAAACCATATTCAATACATTGGAAAAGTTTTGTGAAGAGAAAGAGATTCCTTTGAAAAATATTATATCAGTTGCTACGGATGGCACTCCGGCTATGACAGGGCGCCATAAAGGCTTCATAGCGTACTTAAAAACTAAAATTCCAGATGTCCTTGCTATACATTGCGTTATTCATAGACAACATTTGGTTGCTAGAAACTTAAGTGAACGACTATTTCAATCACTGCAATACGTCATCAAAGCAGACAATAAAATCCGTAGCAGCTCTTTGAATGATAGATTATTTCATCAGCTTTGTGTTACTAATGACGAAGATTTCAACCGTTTGTTGCTTCATACTGAAGTTCGTTGGCTGTCAAGAGGCAATTGTCTGATTCGATTCTACAACCTGTTTGACTCTGTGATAGAGTTCTTGGAAACTAAAGATACATAACTGCGTAACAAGCTTATAACATCAAAGAATGATATAGCTTACATGACAGACCTGTATAAATTGTTCAACGACATGAACCTCCAACTGCAAGGCGATGAACTAAATTTAATTAAAACAAAAAATGTCGTTGCTGCTTTCGCAGCCAAACTGCTTCTGCACAAAAAGAATATGGGCAGACGTGAGTTTCACAATTTTCCGAATTTATCAGTATCCTGCAGTAACGACGACTTGTTTGCCTACTGCCAACATTTGCAAAACCTCCACATTGACTTCACCGAACGATACCAGGACATTTTAAACTTGGAAATACCAGACTGGGTGTTGGATCCGTTTTCAAATGTCAACACAGCAATGTCATCTCAGCTGGAAGAAGAACTTATAGAATTGACAACAAACGAAGAAATAAAAATCAAGTTCAAAAATGGATATCAAGAATTTTGGCTAGAAAAACCGATCCCGCAATTGTACCCTGGATTGTGGTCAATTGTTCAACGATTTTTGATAGCATTCCCATCGTCATATTTGTGTGAACGTGGATTTAGTGCTGTGGCAACGCTGCTTACTGAAAAGAGAAATCGTTTGCGTGTTACCGAACGTGGCGACTTGCGGCTGTTTTTGAGTAAATTGGAACCTGATATCAACAAACTTATTGAACAGCATCAGATTCAACCTTCACATTAGTTTTTATATAAGAATTGATTATGTTTGTTTTATTTTCAATAAAAGATACTTTGTCCGAATACTATAAAGTTTCAATAATCAGTTATAAGTACTTAGCGGTTTTTAAGTATGTTTAAAAAGGGGGGCGTTAAAAAATAATTTATTCTTAGAGTGGGCAGTAGACAAAAAAAGGTTGGGAACCCCTGATGTAAGCCATATTATACCTTAAGAAATGACTTATATGTTGAAGCTGGTTTAATATTCATCTGTGATAAAATGATTGTTCCAGATAGATTGAAAGATTTTATATTAAATCTCATACACAAAGGACATTTAGGTATAAAAACCTTACATAAAACGAGACAATTGTTCTTCTGGCCTAACATGACATACGATATCACGACATATTTAAAAAAAATGCCGGACATGTGAGAGATACAAACCAAGTGATCGAAAAGAACCTTCACCACCTCACTCTGTGCCAAAGCTTCAATACAATAAAGTGGGTGCAGATATATTAGAATTTGGATCAAAAGCATATTCAATTTTGATAGATCATTTATCTCATTGGATTGAGATAATCCCAATGAAAAGAAAAACTTCAGAATCCGCCATGCAGAATGTATTCACAAAATTTGGATACCCTCAGTACTTGATAGCAGACAATTTACCGTTCCTTTCGCTGTGTAGAGAATATTATAAAAACAAAGACATTACAATTTCAACGTGTACCCCACACCATCATCAAAGCAATGGGTTAGCGGAAAAGGCTGTCAGCATAGGAAAACAAATATTAAGGAAAAGTTTATTTGAAAAAAACGATTTTAGAGACTCACTTCTTGAGTATAACAATACACCTCTAATCAATCTCAAAGCCTCTCCTGTCCAAATTTTACAGGGCAGAACACTTCGAACACAACTACCTATGACCGAAAATAAGTTGGAACCAGAAATACAAAATCACATAATCAAAGTATTAAACGAACAAAAGGAGAAAATGAAGAGGTATTATGATAAGACTCCAAACCATCAATCAACTACGAGAAAGGACAAAGAGTAGTAGTTAAAAGTAATCAAGACAAAATATGGCATAAGGCAACTATATTAGGAAAGGCCAGTGAACCAAGATCATACTGGCTATGCAAAGAACGTAATAATAAAATAATCAGGCGCAACACCAGTCAATTAAAACCATCTATAACAAAATCCGAATATCCTATTTTAGAACCTGAATTGTTTCCGGACCAATGTCTATCTAATCAAATAGAAAGTGAAGGCAATAAAAAGTCAATAGCTAACAATGATGATATTAGTGATATAAGCATCTTATATGAACCGATAAATGACCAATTGAAACTAGCCAATAGTATAACAGATCTTGACCTAAATACTTCGACTTCATTAAATCTAAGATCACGTTTTGGTAGAAATATTAAGCCCCCAACAAAGCTTAATCTTTAAGGGGAAGGTGTTGAATATACAATATAACGTACCCCTAGAGGTCACGTCACCTGTCATACTCATGGATATCAAGAGGGAACTTTGTATTAAACACATGTGTATAAGAGTGTTTTGTGAACAATAAAGTTAAAGTTAAGAGTATCCTTTAGTTTGTCCATCTAATTAATCCTTTATAATAATACTAAACAATTTATGTATAAAAAAAACGATAAAATAATACAAAAATGGATTTCAAATCAACCAAATATTTCAATTTTGATAATCAAATTAATTTTGAAATGCATATGAGCAAATTAAAATCAAATACACAATTGTAACTTTCTTTTTTATATTAAAAATCGGTAGTTAATAATTTATATGGGATGAAAAATAAAAAGAGTGTTGCATTTATTTAATGCTAATAACCACCAGTAAATGAAATAAAAACCTACCCCTCTGGAAGAATGTATTAAGCTCTTATCCCTGGATTCCATATGGGTACACCATTCAAGTACATTCTAGATTCCTTGAAACAAAAAATAAAATAGATTTCAAACACCAGATACAAATAAAATTTTCATTTTATATTCCCCCAAAGCAGGATCAATAAGAGGTAGCAATATGATTCACCTCTTAAATGAGAATAATAATTTTCATACGAATATTCACCGGCCGGCTTGTGAGTATTTTGTTTCAAAATTAAATTGAAAGAATAGAAAAATGGATTATACATGACTAAAATATCAATACTGATAATCAAATTAATTTAGAAAACCCAACTAAAGAAATGATCTTTCAAAATTAAAAGTATGAAAAAAATAAAAAACTACCCCATTAGAAGAATGTATCTATTACCAGATACAAAAAAATTTTTCATTCAATATTCCCCAACGCAGCTTCAATAAGAGGTAGCAATATGATTCACCTCTTATAAAAGAATAATTATTATTTGTCATAGGAATATTTACCGGCCGGCTTTTGAGTATTTTGTTTGAAAAAAAAACATTAAAAGAATACACAAATGGATTATAAATGACTAAAATATCAATAATGATCATCAAATTAATTTAGAAAACCCAACTAAAGAAATAGTCTTTTGAAATTTAAAGTATGAAAAAAATAAAAAATTACCCCATTAGACGAATGTATCTATTTCGAACACCAGATACAAAAAATATTTTCATTTAATATTCCCCAAAGCAGCCTCAATAAAGGTCTGTTCTCACAAGCATTACAGTCTTTGACAATCCGGATTCGGCTCAAAGACGCTAAAGTGTTCTCGGAAGAACGATTTAGGGTCTTTGCGCCGAATCCGGATTGTCAAAGACTGTCTGTGATGTTTGTGAGAACAGACCTTGAGGTAGCAATATGATTCACCTCTTATATAAGAATAATTATTTGTTATAGAAATATTCACCGGCCGGCTTTTGAGTATTTTGTTAAAAAATATATTAAAAGAATAGAAAAATGGATTATAAATGACTAAAATATCAATACTGATTATCAAATTGATTTAGAAAACAAAAACTAGAGGAATAGTCTATTAAAATTAAAAGTATGAAAAAAATAAAAAATTACCCCATTAGAAGAATGTATCTATTTCGAACACCAGATACAAAAAATATGTTCACTCAATATTACCCTAAAGCAGCCTCAATAAGAGGTAGCAATATGATTAACATCTTATATAAGAATAATTATTTGTAATGGGAATATTCACCGGCCGGCTTTTGAGTATTTTGTTAAAAAAACATTAAGAGAATAGAAAATGGATTATAAATGACTAAAATATAAATACTGAATATCAAATTAATTTAGAAAACCCAATTAAAGGAATAGTCTCTTAAAATTAAAAGTATAAAAATAAATAAAAAATTACCCCATTAGAAGAATGTATCTAGCTCTAATCCACGCCTTCCATGTAGGTACACTTCACTTGCACTTCACTACACTTCACTTGCACTTGCACTTCACTACACTTCACTTGCACTTGCACTTCACTACACTTCACGATAAACTAACTCAAAAAAATAAAATCAATATCAACCACGCACTCCGAACCGACCGAACCGAAAGTTGCACCGCTACTGAATAATGGCATCTACTAAATTTACCTGTTCTTTAAATGTACTTGTTAGTCACCTGTTTAATAAGAATAGTTTATCATATCTATGATTAATATACCGATACCGGCCGTCCTATGAGTTACAGTTAACAGAACCAAACATGAGCCCCGGAAAATATGCGAACTAAAATAAGGTCATCACAAGCAGCCAATCAAGAGCCAATGTTAACGATTGTCCATTAGTAATTGTTAAATGTAATCGAAATAATATGACCGAGTGATTTCATCAACATACATCATTTTATTCATTCTGTATCAGTGTTGTCAATGCGAGGATGATTATCCGATTTTTAGACAATTTCACTAATTTGGATCCAATAGTTTTTCGAATATTTTGGAGAAGGGATATATAAAACGACTATTGTTTTTGGGCATTTCCATCTTAACTGGGGTCGAAGACTTTATTCAGATAACCAATGTGTCCTTTTGGTAATTTTGACAAATTCCGATAATTTGAATAGTAAGTTCGGGTAATTTTTATTTTTGCATCGGCAACACTGGACTGCATTCTATTTGATGTCAGCTGCCATATAATCTGCTTCTATATACTTTATTATTTCATTATAATCATTATTTGCTCCATTAATTACATAACAATCAGTCTTTGTTAAGACTAATTTGATAATTAACTTAACATAATAAGGTATGTACTATAATTATTATTAATAAACATAACCTAGAACAACACACAATAACCAATTCCATCAGACCTAGTAATGTTTGTTTTTCTTGCAGATTTGTCTCAACAATATGTATAAAAAATCGAGGAAAACAGTGCACACGGAAGCTCGCAATATTATTAAAAACGTTGTGTAATTTTTTTGATAAACAAAAAACTGCTGGTGTGTGGTCATTCCCTTTGGACAAAGCCACAGAATTAGCTGCAGCAGCGACAGGAAAATCAGTTACCTGCATAAAACGCATTAGAAAGGAGAAATCACAGTTGCAAGAAGGTGCTTTACTGGGGTCACCTTCAAAAAAACAAAAAAGTGGAGGTACCAACAAAATACAATTGGATGATTGTGACTTGGGTATTTTGAAAAGAACTGTACATGAATGCTATACGGTAGATAAACAAATCCCAACAATAAAGATTTTGGTAAATAAAATGAAAATTAAAGTCGATTACTCTGGCGGTCCAGACACCTTAAGAAAGCACTTGAAAAATATTGGTTTTCAGTATAAAAAGTGCCACAATAAAAGAAAACTTTTGATGGAACGTAATGATATTGTAGCTTGGCGGGCTCGTTATTTAAGAAGTTTGAGGGAAAATGATGCTTTAGGTCACAACAAGAGGCCAATAACTTATTTGGATGAAACTTATATCCATCCATCATATGGTGTGAGTAAATGCTGGCAATCGGAAGATGAACCTGGAGTGTATACATCCAACAGAGCTGGTCAACGGTACATAATAGTACATGCTGGTGGACGTTATGGGTTTGTTGAGAATGGACTACTAATTTTAAAGTCAAAAAGCAAATCAGGGGATTATCACGATGACATGAACCATACAAATTTTATGAACTGGTTAGAAAATCAACTTATACCAAACTTACCTCCTAATGGTATTGTGATTATGAACAATGCCCCTTACCACAGTGTTCAAATTAATAAAGCACCAACCCAATCAACTCGGAAGCATATTATTAGAAAATGGCTTGAAGCTAATGGCATCTCAACCACAAATGATATGCTTAAAGCAGAACTTTTGCATCTTGTCAAACAAGCCAACCATTCTAAAATGTACTATGTGGATGAGTTGTTGAAAAAATATGGACATACTGTGGTACGGTTGCCTCCATATCACTGCGACCTCAATCCAATTGAGCTAATATGGAGTAGCGTCAAACATAAAGTGGCAATGAAAAATGTTTCTCAAAGTGCTGCTCAAATAGAACAATTAGTTCGAACAGCCTTTGATGAAGTTGGATCTTTGGAATGGAACAAACACTGTGACCATGTGGACCATATAGGGGAAGAAATGTGGAGGAATGATGGACTAGTAGATGATGTGGTAGAAAATATGTGTTTCACGGTCAACACTGGTTCATCAGATGAAAGGGGGAGTGATGAATATAGAAGTGAGAGTAATTCATGTGAAAGTGATCAGTAATAAACTGGCAAACATTTTTGTAGACTACAGTGTCTTATTTTGTTCATATTTAATATCTTGTGCTATAAAGTAGCGTATAAATTCATTACATGAACGTTTATGATGTCCATGGTTCATTAGCTAAATAAATGATTTCAATTCAATACATGTTGATTTTGCTTGAAATCTTATGTCTTTTTAAATATAACGTATAATACTTTCAATTAATGAAGTCATCTACAGTTCTTTTTCAATAAGAACACCATGTATTAATATTCGATTATAAATTTGTATTAAATTTTGAAAAATCAAAAATTGTTTTATTTGTGATACCCAACTGAATAAGTAGTTTTTACACATCAATTTTGTGATTGATTTCATTTTTTTGAACTGGGAATGTAATGTGTTAAATATATAAAGTAAAACTTTAAAACAATGTTGTTAATTAAATTAGAATAAAGCAAATGAAATGAAGTTGATGTAGAACAGCATTTAATATAGGTACTTATATATATATATATATATATATATATATATATATATATATATGAGAAATTGAAGAGAATTATTGCCATACGTTCTTGTTTAAAACAACAACTAAATATATAAGACTTAGCTAATTGGTGGTGGTGAAGTGTATATTCCAATATAACACTCTCATGCACTTTACCTTTCGGCTGTTAAGAAAAATGAACACTGGAAAAAATTACATTTCTAAATATACCAAATAGGTCACACCATTGATTTGAATTAAACAAAAAGTTAACAAACGGCATTCGACGGCTCTACTCCAAAAGATCCTGATGTGTAAGCAGATAGATGAAGGAATAGGCTACATAACCAGTTCATATTTTGTTGCTTTCCATAGAAACTTGACCATTCTTTTTCATGACATGACTTTAGAGTCATGTAATTTGAGAATATAGACATTTAGGGTAAACGATAGTTTTATTTTTGGTCCAATATAAATTTTTTTATTAATATTTAGAGTTACATTTTTAGCAAGTTTGACTTTGTTTACATATCTCTTGACAGTTGACATTTATGGTATCGATATTTGGTTATCGATTCAAAATATCGAATTGTTTCTACAAAAATACAACTACAGTGACATGGACACGCCCACCAGGGCTCACGTTTGCTTCTGTTAACTGTATTAAAAAGACTTTTAGTCTTGTTCATATACTTTGTAGGTATTATAATGAAAAAGGAAAAGTAAAAAAGGTACAAAAAGCGAGCAGTATAATATACATTTATAAATATAGTGAATTGTGGAGTATTAATTATTATTTTTGGAAATTATTTTTAGAAATTAAACCATAATCTTTTTTAAATTACCTAATTCAATATTTCTGGATCGTGCACTTAACTGGATCCCATTCCTAGTAGACTATAATATTGAAAGAATGTGATACAAAATAGTAGTTTACCCAACTAGTGCAGAAAGTGATACTATTGCAGATGGCCGAACTCGCTAAAGCGTCTTTCGGCCATCTGCAATAGCGTGCGGAAAAGTCACTTTATGCCAATTCATGCACGTGTTAGGTACACTATTTTTTCTACTAACATGCGGAAAAAAACCCAAAAGTTAACATAAAGAAACATTTCTTATTAAATACATATCAACCAATTAATTATTATTATTTGACATTCATTTGATGAGGCTTACACCGGGGCCATTAAAAAATGATTGAGAAAAAAGTTGTTTCTTTTATTGAAAATTATAACAGAATTATAATAAATTTATCAATTTTTCAGTCATTTGGTAAGCTACAAGCATACGAATATATATTTCAAATATTCAAATGTCAGTATACTCCCCAAAAACTTGTCATAGTCAAATTTACTTTTCCGCACTAGTGACCATGTCCCGTTAGGATCCCTGTTAAAACTCTTAGCGCAGTTTTGCTTTGACTTATGCATTCATTTGATCTCAACAACTTGTAGTAACCTAGAAGAGTCTTTGATTGTGTGAGCCCTACTAGATCTTTCCAATGGTTCGATCTTCTCTTTTTTTCGGCTCTACCTATTTCTTCCAATATTACATTGGGGCTGATTCCGTAAAAGGGTTCAGACCTCCAGAAAGGTATTACAGTCCACATCTTTGCTAGTTCATCTGCTATTTCATTTATTTCTATTCCAGTGTCTCCTGGAATCCATAATAAGGTGACTAAATTGTTCTCGCCTAGTTTGTCTAGGCATTCCCACACCATTTTGGAACTGCACAAGAGCTCAGTGCTTTAATGGCTGCTTGACTAGATACATAAAGTTTCAATTGAAATACATAAAAATAGTTTTTTACCAGTTAACCTAGAAAGGAAAAATTTCATTTTCCTTTTTGGTTCACTGAAAGTGAGGAAAGTTTGATAAGTCCAAACAAAACTATAATTTTGAAGTATTTCAATATATAAACAGTGTGGAAACCACTTATGAAATAAAATTCTTTATGTCATTATTTTGGAAAATTATAAAAAATGCCGAGACATGTCAACTTTTAAATTGAGTTGTGCGTTATGTGAACATGAATGTAAATGTACAGGGTGATTCACGCAAGTATGCCATAGTCGGTGTTGTTTTTTTTAATGAAACACCCTGTATATTTTCATATTTTTGAAATCCTCTTAATGAACCGATTCCAACAAACTAAATAATGTATGATCAATTATGAATTATACAGGATGGAATTTTAAAATTAATAATTTATTACACTTGAAATATTGGTACTTTTTTAAATTAGCTAAATATGGATTTATCAAAAATCTAAACTAACTAATTATTAGACGTATTTGTATATTGAACAAAACCTGCTACGTCCATGAATTTTATCATAAATACCTAAAAATTGCCTAAAAACGCCAATAATTAGACAAAATCGGTAAATAATGTGGATTGTTTTAAATCGGTAAATAATGTAGATTGTTTGAAATCGTAAATAATGTGGATTGTTTTCTATTCTGTCAGTTTTTGATGTGTTGACAGTTTATACTGAAAAAGTAGAATCTTTGTCAAACACTCTTTTCTTGTCGACATAACAATGAAATATTTAACTGAGACTCACCGAATTGAGATTTTAATGATGATCGGGTACGGGGATAACTGCAAAAGTCAAGTTGAAGTGGCAAACTTATTTAATCACAGGTATCCCGAATTGCCTAATATTTCACAAAGCACTGTGTCTAAAATGCATGCACAATGCAGAGAACTTGTACATCTCAAACCATTGAAAAGAAAACCACACTTCGTTGAAGATGATGTGAAAATGGATATTTTGTTAAGTGTCGAAGAGAATCCAACTTCAAGTACACGTCAAATTGCTCGTGAAAATAATGTTAGTCATACAACTGTTCTAAGATGTCTTCATGAAGAAAAACTTCATCCCTACAAATTAACTTTTGTGCAGGAGTTAACAGAAGACGATCCAGATCGTAGAATGGATTTCTGCGAAAGATTGATGAATAAGCGGAACAGAAATGAGATAGCTCTTGGTACCATTCTTTTTTCTGACGAATCAACATTCACATTGAATGGTGAGGTAAACCGACAGAACTGTAGATATTGGTCGGCAGAGAATCCTAATTGGATGCGTGAGACACATACTCAGTACCCTCAAGAGGTGAACGTTTGGGCCGGTATCATAGGCGACCATATTATTGGTCCTATATTTATAGCTGAAAAATATTTAAATATGCTTAGAAATGAAGTTTTTCCTGCGTTGGCAAATTTATATCCCAACGCAATAGATCCTAGCTTACCAAATGGAAATGTTTGGTTCCAGCAAGACGGGGCAACACCCCATTATGCTTTAATGCTAAGAACTTATTTAGATAAAATCTTCCTCAATGAATGGATTGGACGAAGAGGTACTATTGAGTGGCCAGCTAGATCGCCAGACCTTACGCCGTTAGATTTTTTCTGTGGGGTTATCTCAAGAGCAAAGTATATGCAACACAACCAACTAGCATTGTAGACCTCAAAGACAGGATAACTACAGAAATACGGAATATTTCACCTCAAACTTTAAACAAAGGTGAGGAGGAGTTCTATAGGAGACTGTGATATTGCTAACAACTAGGCAGAGAACATTTTGAGCATTTATTTTAATGTATTAAAATCAAATACATCAGGTATTTTATGTATGTGTTTAATAACTGTAAAAATAAAAATTTCACCCTGTATAATTAATAATTTACCATACATTATTTAGTTTGTTGGAATCGGTTCATTAAAAGGATTTCAAAAATATGCAAATATACAGGGTGTTTCATTAAAAAAAA
>CAJUYG010006441.1:0-12155 GCA_910591675.1 Galerucella calmariensis | reverse complement strand
AAATGCGTGCGGGAAAGTGGGTTAAAGCGCACGGTAGTAGAAAAAATTAATTTTCCACACTAAAATGTGTGTGGAAAATTCAATTTTCCACCCGCTCGTAGAAAAAATTAATTTCATATCAAATACAATTCGAGATTTCATTAATTATTAAACTCAAACTAACCTCAGGCATGTTGGCAAAAATGCGCGCTGTTGCCGCGAATAAATAGGTTTGTCGTGACATTTTTGGGATTATGTTGTAACAATTGTTCATATAATTTTTCGATTATTCATTTTTTCTTGATAATACTGCAATAGCTAATGTATTTGCTATTCCTGATACTATTTACAGCATGTATGAAGCAAGTAAGTATGAGTTTAATATTATACTCAATCAACTATATTTATTGTATACTGTTACATTATTCATAATGCAATTATACTTGGACATTTATTTACAGATAAAACAAAAAATAACGTAAGTATTAAAAGTAAAAGATTAGAAAAAGCATAAAATTAATTTGTTAATTACATTCTTATATTTTATTCATTTTTATTAATATTATCTTGTTTCATCACACATATTCGCCTATTGTTGACCTTGTTTCTCATTTGGTTCCCTTTTTCTATTTCGAGAATGCCTTCGACTGTGTTGATTATGGAACTTTTCAAGTTACTTCTTTGGAATGGTTTATATCTTATCTTGAATGTAGAATATAATTGGTATTGGCGAATGATGGAGTTTAAGAAAATATATCAGTAAATAGTACCGTACTTAAAGGATCATTAATAATGTCATAGGGTAGTTAATGGTCCGTGTTCTTGAAAAACGAATTGTTAGCTGAGATAAAAAGAGAAAATAAGAGCGGGCTTAAGGCATCTCTTTGTAGAACTCCTTTCGTAATCTTTATTATTCCTGATACGTTACCTTGTTGTTCAATGGAGAGAGAAGATGAACTATATTTTAGTTAAGGTATTCTTATAATTTAACACTTATCCCACTATTGAATAGTATGCCCTAAAGAAGTTCATACTTAAGTGAATCAAATGCCTTTTTGAAGTCTACAGATAGAGTAAATAATTTTCTACCAGGCAGACGTAGATAGTTATTCATAATTACTGATAAGACATAAATATTATCCTCACAGCTTCTTCTTGCATGTATTTAGTAGAAATATAACTTTTTTATTTTATTTATCGTATGTTATGTAAAAGTTAAAATGTAAAAGGATTCCAATAAAAAAAGCTACTCTTGTTTTTATTATCCGTCTTCAGATCATGATAATATAATACATTGAAACGTGAACTTTGCGTTCAGCCTTTCAGAATTTTGGTTTTTGGTGGAATAGTCCATATATATTTCCTAAAAATATTGCTTTTGAAAAATTAATAAATTATTTCACTTTTGTGATTTGTGGTGGAATAAACTAATGATCCAAAAATCAAGATTATTAAAGTATTTCTCCGCGAAATTTAAAATTTTGAACTGTCTTTAAATAAGAATGAGAAAGGTCCCGGCAGGTCTTCTCTCATCGTCTGTCGACAAAGCAGTATTAAGTGGAACTGTGCAGTAATCCTCTGAATAGAAATTTTTGTTACTGGTTGCGTTATCCCTTAAGTACCTATCTGGATTACTGCACAGTTTCTTGGAGCACAGTTTTTGGAGCTCCTATACAAATTCCTGGGAAGAACAGTTCCTGAGAAGAACTATTTCCTGGAACACAGTTCTTGGGATACAATTTCTTGGAGTATCTAACAAGTTCCTGGGATACAATTTACTGTATCAAACAAACAGTTTCCTGGAACACAGTTACTGGAAAGAACAGTTCCTGGGAAAACAGTTTCTTGAAGCACAGTTTCCTTTGATATAAAACAGTTCTGGAGATACAGTTCCTGGAAATAACAGTTCCTGGAAAGTCTGACTGTTTCCTGTTTGACAAACGATTTTTCTGGGTCACAGTTCCTGTGTGGCTAACAAGCTTCTGGATCACAGTTCCAGTGTGACAAACAGTTCCTGTTAAACTGAAAAGTTTCCAAAATACCGTTCCTGCAGTAAATCCGTAGTACCTACATCGACAGCTACATCATCTTCATCATCAAACAACTGTATTATTGTGCTGCGTATTTTTTTGTTGTATTCGCTACTAACCCTTTTTTTAAATAATATAAATTTCAATACTGTAATTATATACATTTTTTTTATCTTGATAGTTTTATTTATTATACAGAAACTTTAATTTAACTTTTTTTTAAACAGATTGAAAGTTAGCTGACCCTTAGATTTGATTTTCTTTCTAATCTTCTTTTAGGAAAGAAAATTAGTGGCGCCCTAAAATAGCTTTTTCTGTTTTTCTAGTTATGCCAAAATTTGTTTTTCTTAAGATTAATAAGGTAACAAAGCCCTGCGAATTGGCTTAGTTCACCTCCAAATTTAATTGGTTAGTTAGGCAAGAACCTGCAATAATTACCATCATTTTTTCATCAACGACATTCAATCTCATTATTTGTTTCATTGGCGCTCTACGTTTATCAGCAATCTGGTTTCAACATATAATCAAGTAGTTTTGTAAATAAGTTTATCTACAACTGTCATGTAACGGGTACGATTTGACACTATTTTCAGTGTCATAATGACGTATATTACCGCACTCGTGCGTTTTTGAATACATTACCGCACTAGTGCGATAATAAGAAAAATATTAAATATTAATACGAGAATTAAATATTTGAAATAACACTGAAAGCTGCATTTTCAATTTCCGAAAGGAAATTGTCTTCGCTTGAACTCATTTTTATAGATTTTTATTCATTCCACTTTGAATATTTGACGACATAACTAATTTATTTTATTTCCACGGCCTTGTTTGTCTTTGTTGCTATGGTCACAAAATATGATACACAGCACCTTGTTTGCAGCCAATATTATTAAAAATACGTTGGATTGAATTTTTTTTTTAATTTTTTAATATAGGTAGGTACTGTTAATAATACTAATAAACAGATGTAAATAAAATTTTGTACGTAATACGTGTGATAGGAATTATTAACGTCCATATCCCACTAATTACGTAAATAACTATTAATTTCCTGATATAAGGTAAATTGCCCTACTATCGGACGCTTAAGAGCAAAGTCGACCTTTAAGCGTTCAGAAAAAATATATGCTCTTGAAAATCACTGTCACGGATTGCATTTCAGGTTCCTATAGTCCTTTGCCTATCATAATATATTATCTCGTTTGATAATAATAAATATAGTTGTCTAATAATTTATAATTTATTAAAAAAGGTACATTTGTCCCAGTCATCGGACGCTCTAATAGAGTGAAGCTCTACTTATCGGACGGGATATGTCCCTATTATCGGCATATGTGGGATATATAATAAAACAAAAACATCAATTCTAAACTGCTTAAAATACAATAAAAACGTTTGCTATGTATTCAAAAAATTAGCGTTCTGTCATTTAGCCATTATCTGACTTGCCAATCCCCCACGATTATGGAGCATTATTAATAACATCCAATAACCCAACAGCATTGCACATAAAAAGTACAGTAATTGCTTCTTTTCCGTTATTATTTGACATGCTGTATACAGTTTTATCACCCTTTTTAGTTAGAACTTTTTCTCCTTTGGGACACAAGAAAAAGGCCGTTTCGTCGCAGATATAAACTCTATTTGGTTCGGTTACATTGTTTTGATTTTCTTTTAAATAATTATTCACCTCATCGAACCATTGGCGTATTTTTTCTTCTGTCACTTTAGATCGGTGTCCAGTCAGGCTCTGTGGAACCCTTTTGGGTCTTCTTAAAATCTCTTCTACCAATGACGGCCGATAAATAGACTTAAAAATGGAGCATGATCGGACATGTAATAAAAATAATTAATAGGAGACTTAAATGAAAACAAGCTTCAGTAAAATGATTTTTTATATGAAGCTTATACTTTACATAATAGTTAACCATTTATAACATATAAAAATCCGTTGCTAATTTTTTTGTTTTCATTCAAACTTTACTATTAACTATCTCAACTATCAGTCAGTTTATGTACCAAATATCGGTCATAAACTTTTCATCAGTATTGTGTAATGTAATTGGAAAAAAAACATAACATTGTTGTAGTTATCGGACACCTGTCCGATAGCTGGTACATAACTCAATTTAAAATGTCCCACTTATCGGCCACCATTTTATAGGAAAAAACAACGATAATTAACAAAAAAACTATCGTGGAATAGTTAATATACAATATTATACTAGAAAAATCAAGCAAATAAAGACATTTTTTTTTATAAACATCAAAAATGTGAGATTACTGAATAGCATTGTCTTACCTTCTTCGCTACCGAAATGACGCCTTTGGCTAATGTTGTTACCACTCGACTATTTTCAAGCTTACTGATAATTATAGAAGTTCGTAGAAGGGGTAGGTTGTGTCAACAATGTGGCCAAAGTGCGCATTTTTTCAGAAGAATATATTTTTCGTCTCAAAGATATACACTTAACTTATTATTAATAAAAAATCAAAAAAGTGTCCGATAATTGGGACGTGGCCGATATTTGGGCCATTTACCTTAATGTCCAATTTGAAATTAACCCGTGAAATATAAGGAAGCGCTAAATGTGCATGTCAAATATAGAAAAGTGATGAACCAACATGATCAATGGGTGCCCTTTGGTCTTATTAACACATTTAAACTGCAAATAATCAAACTTATCAATTATATATCGATCATGAAGATGATAAATTAAACGATTAACGATGTTTGTCCAACCATTAATAACATTTTATTAAAATTAATCATCGACTCCTCGAGACTGGCCTGGCAAAAAGTACTTCCGCTTTAATTACTCGACTAATTTGTATCATTATCGAATGTACAGTTACTCAAAAACTAGAAAAAGACTAACACGATAAACGGAAGAGGAAGCTCCATGTATATAATCCAAGTTGTCGCGTCGGATGTCTTCAGTACCTTCGCCTTACTAAATGTAAATTGGTTCAGTTTACATTAGCAGCAACTTGTAAAGTTTGAGGTCTATTTAGCACGATCATATATTTGCATAGATTATTGTTTCGGGAAAAACGTAATGAAATGATGTAACTTGGGTGAGAACAAGTAATTGAGCGTAAACCAAAACTAAATGTAGTTTCTAAGATACTGGGTGATCATGTGAATTCCGACACATTTGATGGGCCCATAGCTTGGAAAACGATCAAGATATCTAGAAGCGGATTTGACTGAACGGCTTCGGGAATTAAATTTTGTTTACACTGTTGTTAATTTAGTATTTCCATCCTAGACTCCAGGAAAAAAGGTTTTTTTGGATACATTCTTCACCCTTAATATTTTTCTATAACTGAACGAGGCTATCTCTTTATAAAACGATTTGCAGAATATATTCAATTTTAAAACTACTGTATATGCGACTCCTCTCAAAAATAGATAATTTTACACAGTAGTATTTACTGTGAATCATACTCCTGCCTCTTGGGAAAGATAGATATCACGTTTCATATATTTCTATTGGAAACTTAATCCAACTGTTTAGTGTGGTACGTTATTCAAAGAACGGTTTACATAGAAACATATTTCTCTATTTTTTGAATAGCCTATGCGGCAAAAACCATCAATAATACAAAGCTGAAGAGTCCAATGTTATTTGCGAATATTAAAATTGCATTCAATTCACGTCACCTGGACCTGGTGTTGATCACATATTTACCCAAATCATTCAATTTTGCGAAATTTGTGACAGGTGAAAATCGAGTTAGCTAAGGGGTTTGAAAAATAAAAGTTAAATAAAACCTTTGCTTAGTCTACGTTACCTGTGGGAAGAATCAAAACTAAGTACGCCATTTAAGTGAATAATATTCTGACAGTGTACAGCGTGGAAACCACTTTATATGGAATAAAATTCTTTAGAGACACGTCAACTTTTGAATTGAGTTGTGCGTTATGTAAACATAAATGTAAATGTACAGGGTGATTCACGCAAGTATACCATAGTCAGTGTTTTTTTTTTAATGAAACACCCTGTATATTTGCATACTTTTGAAATCCTTTTAATGAACCGATTCCAACAAACTAAATCATGTATGGTCAATTATGAATTATACAGGGTGAAATTTTTATTTTTACAGTTATTAAATACATACATAAAATACCTGATGTATTTGATTTTAATACATTAAAATAAATGCTCAAAATGTTCTCCACCTAGCTGTTGGCAATTCTCCATTCAATGTGAATGTTGATTCGTCAGAAAAAAAAATGGTACCTGTTATGTTTCTAATATTAGTGTATAGTATATAGAATAGTATGTATGGTACCTATATAGTTTTTGTCTATGACAGTAGAGACTGACAGACGATTATGATGTATGTACTTGGAGCTTGAATAAAAATAGTTAAGTGCTGTTAGAACCCCGAGTTTCATTTGTGAACATATTAATTGGCGACGAAGTGGTAACTTACTGTTTTTATGTATTTTTGGTAGCGAAGTATTTGGTTGCTGAAACTAGTTACTGTTACGTTACGTTGACAGGCCAGGTAATACCTAATATTCATTTTCGTAAAATGGCTATGATTGGAAGTATAGAACCATTTAAAGGTCCTGCAGGAGAGTTCGAGTCATATTTGGAAAGAATAGATCATCTCTTTAAAGTAAATGTGGTTACGGAAGATAGAATGAAGGTTTCAATGTTTATAACCTTGGCAGGCCCGGAAATTTATCAGACTTTAAGAAATTTAGTTTTGCCGGAAAAACCAGGTGATCTATCCTTTGAGCAGATAATCACAAGGTTGAAAAATCACTATGCTCCACTGGTTTCTGAGATTTATGAACGATTTGTGTTCAATAAATGTAATCAGAAGATTGATCAGAGTATTGCAGAATTTGCTGTAGAGCTACGTAAACTGGCTAGTTCGTGTAGATTTGGGCAATTCCTGGATGAAGCATTACGTGATAGGTTTGTGTGTGGAGTACGTACTGAAAGTTATCAGAGGAAACTTTTATCGGAAGCTCAACTAACTTTCACGAAGGCGTGTAGTATCGCCCAAGCAGCAGAAATAGCCGGAAAACAAGTTCATGATTTGACAGATGGTGGAGCTTCAGGACTTAATTATTTGAAAAATAAGTCAAATCAAGTGTGGGAACGTAGTGACCGAGGAAGTGACTGTAGCAAATGTGGCAGAATCCATATCAAAAATAAGTGCCCAGCTGTTAAATGGAAGTGTTTTAAATGCAATAAGTTTGGCCATGCTAGAATTTTTTGTCCAACTAAAAATTCAGTTGGATCATTAGAGAAGCAAACGTCAGATCAGAATGCAGTTTATGAAGAAGAAGTCAACAGCGATTTGTTCAATTTGAGCTTAAACATGATGAAAGCTGTGAGTTCAAGTGTAAGGGCTAATGATACTTCACCACATCAGTTGTCTTTAAAGGTAAATGGTAAAGATATTAAATTTGAAACTGACACGGGAGCATGTAAAACAGTGATGGCTATAAGTCATTTCAAAGAATTTATTAATGTAGCTCTGACACCTGTTAGTTTTAAGTTGAATGTAGTTTCAGGGCAAAATATCAAAGCTCTGGGCGAATGCATAGTTGTAGTAGAATTTGCAGGCAACCAGTGTTCATTGCCATTAACTGTTATAGATTCAAAAAAAGAGTTTGTGCCATTACTTGACAGAAACTGGTTAAACATTTTGTTTCCCCATTGGCAGAATAAGTTCTCTATCGAGGGTCAAGTTAATTATGTTGGTGTTAATGTAGTTGGAAGTCTACAAAGTAAATATAAAAACGTGTTTGATCTTAATCTGTGTAGTCCTATTAAACATTTTGAAGTTAAGTTTTGCATCAAAGACAAGGTTGTACCCGTTTTTAAGAGAGCTTATTCTATGCCATATGCGTTAAAACCCAAAGTGGAGGCTAAATTGAGACACATGTTGGAGGTGCAAATTTTAAAGCCTATTAGGTATAGTGAGTGGGCATCACCTATAGTAGTAGTTCCGAAGAAGTCCGGTGATGTTAGAGTTTGCTCTGATTTTAGAACCACTGTTAATAAAATTATAAATATCGATCAATACCCCCTTCCCACTCCAGATGACATTTTTGCTGGCTTGGCAGGTGGTAGTATTTTCTCAGTTTTAGATCTGTCTGGGGCATACCAACAACTCAAAGTTCATCCCGATTATCAGAAATATTTAACAATAAACACACATATGGGTTTGTTTAAATTCACTCGCTTAAAGTATGGCATATCTTCAGCGCCAGCAATATTTCAATGGGTCATGGATCAAATTTTAGTGGGGATACCTAAAGTAAGTTGTTATCTGGATGATATTTTAATTGCCTCTAAGTCGATGGAGGAAGCAAAAAAAGTTCTAGATGAGGTTTTTTCACGATTAAGCTACTATAATGTTAAGGTAAACTGGGAAAAATGTAACTTGTTTCAAAGTAAAGTGGAATATCTCGGACATTATATTGATAAGCAGGGTATTTATCCTACGCAAGAAAAATTGAGAGCTATTCGTGATGCACCTGAACCTCAAAACATCACGCAGTTGCGTAGTTTTCTGGGACTTTTAAATTATTATAGTAAGTTTTTACCTATGATTTCGTCTCAATTAAAGCCGTTATACAGATTGTTGGAAAAAAATGTAGAGTTCCAGTTTGAGGACAATTGTCGTGAGGCTTTCAAGCTAAGTAAAGACTTGATGATGCAAACTCAATGTCTAGTTCATTATGATCCCAATAAGACCATTGTGATTTTGTGCGATGCTAGTTCTTATGGTGTCGGAGGTGTGTTGAGCCATCGTGAAAATGGAACAGAGAAACCGATAATATTTGCGTCAGGAACATTGTCAAAAGCTGAACAAAATTATTCTCAATTAGAACGAGAAGCACTGGCGATAATATTTTGTGTAAAGCGGTTCCATAAGTATATATATGGGCGTTCTTTTATTTTGGTTTCAGACCATCAGCCTTTAAAGGTTATTTTTAATCCGAGTAAAAATATCTCAGTAATGTCTGCATCGAGAATTCTAAGGTGGAATATTATTTTGTCAGCCTATGATTATAGCATTGAGTTTCGTAATGGGTCAAAATTGTTAGAGGCCGATATGCTGTCTCGGTTACCTCTACCAGATGCTACGGATATCGATTCTTCAATAAATTCTTTCAATATATCTGGTGACTTACCTATAACATTTGAAGATGTTGCCAAAGTTTCAAGTAGGGATTCTCTCTTTGTCAAAGTCATAGATTATGTGAAAACCGGTTGGCCTATCAAGGTGTCTGATAATATTAAACCATACTATCTTAAAAGAAATGATCTAACAGTGGAAAAGGCGTGCCTTATGGTTGGGTCCCGAATAGTTATCCCGGAGGTGCTCCGCAGAGAATTGCTTGATTTAATTCATGAAGATCATATAGGCATAGTAAGATCCAAAATGCTGGCTCGAACCACCTTGTGGTGGCCGGGTATGCAACAGGATATTGAGAACACTGTCAAATCGTGTGTGGTGTGCCAATTAACTCAGTCTAATTCCGAAAAATACTTGTTGTCTTGGCCAAAGCCAGCTAATGTCTTTGATAGGATTCACGTGGATTTTTTTCATCGTAATAATAAGTGTCTTCTATTGATTGTAGATAGCAAATCCAAATGGCTTGATATACACGTTATGTCTAGCGGGAGCAACTTAAATCAATTGATCGAAAAGTTAAAAATCACATTTTCCTATATGGGACTACCAAATGTAATTGTGAGTGATGATGGTCCGCCATTTAATGCGGAAGGGTTCACTAAATTTGGCGAAGCCAATGGCATCTCAATTGTTAAGGTACCACTATACCACCCACAATCAAATGGGGTAGCTGAACGTCATGTTAGGGTGGCTAAAGATGCGTTGGATAAGTTTGAAATGATGAAAAATATAAAAGGGGATTTAGAAGGATTTTTTACTGAGAAGTGGCAAGTTTCTTTAACATTAGAGCAGCAAATTGTAAACCTGTTGTTTAGCTATAGGAATACCCCGTGTGCTAGCACAGGCCTAAGCCCCAACGAATACATTTTTAAAGTTAAACCAAGAACTCGCTTAGATTTATTAAAACCAAATAAAATAGGAGATGATTTTACAAAAAAAAATAGTAATAAGCCGCCTGTATTTTTGGTGGGGGAAAAAGTATTGGTTGGGAAGTTAGGTCCGTATTGTAATGATAAATGGAAGGAGGGGATTGTTTCGGAACATATCAGCCCTGTGACTTATATGGTGGAAATTGATGGAAAAACAGTATATAAACACGTTAATAATTTAAGAAAATTACAATTGCCTGAGCTTAGGTGTGAACAAGTCACACAACAGGAGTTTCCTGTTTTGCCACCAACTACTACAAGCATAAACACTAAGTTTTCAGTAACGCCAGTAACGCCTTCATTAGTTGTTCAGTCCCCTTGTTCTTCTACAGAACCAGTTTCTGATTTTAGTGAGCCTATAGAAGGGCTCGAAAATAATGTAGATAAAGGAACAAATTTCAGTAGTATGCCGTTGAGTACGCCCTACTCAAATTTAAAGCCAAATGTAGAGCTAGATGTGAGGCGAAGTTCTCGAATTAGAAAACCGCCTCAAAGGCTAAATTTATAGAGTTTTTTTTGTATCTTCAACATGTTAGTGTTTATTTCTAAGAAGAGGGAAAGTGTTATGTTTCTAATATTAGTGTATAGTATATAGAATAGTATGTATGGTACCTATATAGTTTTTGTCTATGACAGTAGAGACTGACAGACGATTATGATGTATGTACTTGTCAGAAAGAACTAAATGAACTGGCAGACCACATTAAAGTAAGATTGGTGTGGGTGCCGGGACATAATGGTATTTCTGGAAATGAACAAGCTGATGAACTCGCAAAAAGAGGTTCAGCAACAGCATATGTTGGACCAGAACCAGCTCTTGGGACCACAAAAAAGGTAGTCCGAGCGCAAATACAAAAATGGGTACAAAGCCAACATAGACTTCATTGGAGGAACACTCCGAAACAGGTACACAGCAAAACCTTCATAGGTGACACATGTGCAAAGCGGGCCAAAGAACTACTGAATATCAGCAGGAATAAGCTAAGAATTATTGCAGGTTATCTAACAGGTCATACCCCGTTAAAAGATCACCTGCATAAAATGGGGTTATATAACGGGGACCTCAGCTGCAGACTATGTGGCATGGAGAACGAGACCGTGACCCATATCTTGTCTGACTGTGAGGCACTGCACTCGAGGAGACGGGCAATCTTCGGAGAGGCCAATGTGCCACCTGAAGTATATGGCACACATCCAATGGACCTATACCGTCTACTCGAAGGTACGGGGATAACTGGATGGGTGGACTAAATATGGGAGCAGAGTACAATAAGCCAATAGGCTGCAGTGCTCCCGGCATCTGAACGGCTCCCAAAATGGAAAAAAAAAAAATGTACTTGGAGCTTGAATAAAAATAGTTAAGTGCTGTTAGAACCCCGAGTTTCATTTGTGAACATATTAGTACCAAGAGCTCTCTCATTTCTGTTCAGCTTATTCATCAATCTTTCGCAGAAATCCATTCTACGACCTGGGTCGTCTTCTGTTAACTCCTGCACAAAAGTTAATTTGTATGGATGAAGTGTTTCTTTATAAAGACATCTTAGAACAGTTGTATGACTAACATTATTTTCACGGGCAATTTGACGTGTACTTGAAGTTGGATTCTCTTCGACACGACATGTCCAAGTTCTCTGGATTGTGCATGAATTTTAGACACAGTACTTTGTGAAATATTAGGCAATTAAATAAGTTTGCCACTTCAACTTGACTCCTGCAGTTTTCCCCTTACCCGATCATCATTAAAATCTCAATTCAGTGAGCCTCAGTTATATATTTTATTGTTATGTCGACCAGGAAAGAGTGTTTGACAAAGATTTTACTTTTTCAGTATAAACTGTCAACACATCAACAACTGAAAGAATAGAAAACAATCCACATTATTTACCGATTTAAAACAATCCACATTATTTACTGATTTTGTCTATAGAGGAGAGGAACACCCCCTTTTTTTTCACATACCGACCAACCTCGTTCTAGTCGCTAAAAACAGTCTATCTTTATATTTTCGAGGGTGCTGAACACGAATATGACA